>JAHIAM010006999.1:0-46544 GCA_021605205.1 Aegilops longissima
AATATTTGGGGAAGAGGCGGGGCCTTCGCCTATAAATGGACTAGCCTCCCAAGGGGTAGAGGCATCTTGGATCGAGTCCAGGAATCTTGAGAGAGAGAGAGAGAGAGAGAAGAGAGAGGCGATGAACTCCTCCTAGCAGTTCATCGCTTCCTGCCAGAAGCAGGACCCTCATGAGGCTGTTCTTCCTTGTATCGTTCATCACCATCAGCCCAAGGGCAATCCACCACACCACAAACTAGAGTAGGGTATTACACCACAATGGTGGCCCGAACTAGTATAAACCTTGTGTCTTTTGTATTTGTTCCTTTCGTAGTTTAGATCCTAGCGTGGCGGCCAGGTGCGAGGTAGGTAGGCAGAGATCTCCACCGCACCCCAGTGTTCGAACCTCAAGAGGTCTGCGGAACCCGAAATCCGACAAGAGGACCTGGACTGGCTCCTCGACCCGGACTCGAAGAAGATCCGGACATATTTGTGGAGCTTATCGGACGGGACATTCTCCAGTTAAGCTGCGGCGGTGCCTTGTGTGGCCATCGCAGCATATTATCCTGGGCTGCCTCGATGCATACGCATGTAAGTAAAATCAGTCCCAACTTCCGAGAAGGATCCCTTTTGCACTTCACCCACCGCATACATATGGTGTCTTACTGGAGGAAGGCCCTCGGGGCCATGTCAACCCGTGGTGACTCACCAACAAAGAAGTGCACGAAATGGGTAGAAAGCTTAAAAGGAAGCGGTCGAGACTAAGGCGCCGTCCAGAGGTGTGAAAAAGAACCCTGCTCCGTGGTTGTCGCCGTTTTTAAAATATAATAACGTCCATGGTTCTGGCAGGAAGCAGCTCGCGGACCATATCGGAGAAGCTTGCCGGCCGCCTCCACCGGTAGGGCTCCTAGAGCGGACTTAGAGGCAGGCAGTAGCGTGGGGACAACACGGATGTTCCTCCTCGGAGGATCGCGGATAGGCCGTCCGCTCACGAATTCCGAAGTGGAGAGTGCCATGAATCCCAGCGTCGCCGGGCGTACTCTGCGACCCTTGTTTTTCTCTGAAGAGGCGTTCGATGCCTTGACTCAGGAGAGGCAGCGTATCCGAAGCTGCTCAAAATGGTCTTGCGAGCCACGGACCCGAGATGTAAAGGATATCTGAGTAAGAAAATCAGTAATTATGTATATCGGTAGCCTCTGAGGGCTTAAGCAGTTAGCACAACTGATTTAAGGATCATTATTTACGTGAGTTCTTACGGAGAAGAATACCTAGTTGTCTCAAAAGTTTGGAGGGTGCAAAGACCAACTCTGGGCCACGATTGCCACAATGAAGAAAGAGTCCAAGAAGGCCCATCCGGTAACACTTGTTCCTACTGAAAAGAATGACATATACCGATTAGTATTTGGCATGTATGCAAATCTAACAATAGATTCTCAGATGATCGAGTGAATCCGGAGGTAAATGCGTAGGGGATGAGCAACATGCTCAACGATAGCTAGAGGCTGGCGAAAGCTTGCTTCTGCGAGTTAGGCGGAGGAAAAAGCGATCTCAAGATGCCAATACCGTGCTGGGCATTGAACTAAAGATGTTGGGGCCCAGCTTGCCGACTCCATAAAAAGAGAATAAGAGGCTTGACGCAGCATTTTAGTAAGTGCTTGAACAAAATTTTATAGAGTTTGTGGAAGAAACCAAGCTACGCAGTTATATCTCTGAGGTATCTTGTGGGTTAATCCCACAGAGAGAGATGCCCGGTCTGCAGGTGATCTTGCGCCAGAAGCTCACAAGCTGCGAACAAGTTCGGCAGTGATGGCAACGCTGCCGAGCCTTGTGGCCATCCGCCTCGCTGCCGGAGGCATGGGGAGCTTTAGAGATGCTTTCAAGGGGAGCGCGACAAACGCTTCCGATTATGGAAGATATCACCGGCAAAGGTGCAAGGAAGCACAGGCCATGGTGAAGACTCGATATACCAAGGCTGGCGTAACCACATGGTCGAGGTCGGACCTGTGGGGGTAGCGATGGGAAAGAGATCCCCGTCGATTTGGTATATGACCGGTGAAATTAGCCGCAAAGTATTCCCAACGAGATTGTAGGCTAGAGCGGCCTGTTGGATGGTATAGAAGAAGAATTTAGTCGATCTAAGTGATTTGTGTACTTCAAGTGACATATATTGTCCCTAGCGGATTGTAAATCATTTGTCATGGCGGACCTTTTCGCTTGACTCCTCTGACACGACAGTCCAGGAGTGTATCCGAATACCCGCTCAATTATGTAAAAACGAGTGCAGCGTGGAAACCGAGGCGTATAGGGTCATAAGTGCTTGAGCAGACAAGTACCCAACTAGCTATGTTATATTACATGGATAGTAAGAAACATCTTCAGGAGAATAGTTCATTAAGGGTTCCTTTCCACAGATGCGCATGCATTAATGTGCATGTCCGAACCGTGAAAAGAGACGCAGGATATAAACATCCGGGGCATGCATTGAAATAAGTAAAAGTCATCTTTTGTTCATCGACCGAATATTCCTTAAGAACGCTTTAGCTTCACTCGGTCGAGGTACACATCCGGGTGACCCGGCAAAGAATAACAATCAGAGGTGCTCCCCTTATGCCCTAGCAGATTAACGGGGCGTGGGGCATAAACACAAAAGCGAACAACCCACTTGGCCAAAACTTAAGTCATATCGATGCATATAATGGCGAAGAAAAGGTACATGTGGAAAAGTAACACATAATGCGGGGCATAGAGCCGGAACATAGTTATATTAAGCTTCTGTATAAGAAGCCCCCAGGTATAATGAGCATGCCTAGCACGTCAAGATTGTGTAGTCAAGACACATTTCAACCTTTTAAGGCCGTGAAGAAAAAGGGAAGAAAGAAAGAAAGAAAAGACAAATAACGGATATATATATATATATATATATATATATATATATATATATATATATATATATATATATATATATATATATATATATATATATAAAATTGATGGAGGTAAGGAGCGAACACGAGTCAGGCACTAGGCGTAGAACCTTCGATCAGCGCCGTTCCATGGGTTTGGCTCGGTCGATTGTCCGATGCATCCTGCGGATGGTGCGCTCACGGTCGAACTTTGTCAATAATGAAGGACCTTCCATTTGGGCTTGAGCTTGTCCTTTTCTTCTCTGGTAGGCGTAGAATAGGTTAAGCCAACGTTATAAGTTTTGGCCCGTACTTCTCCTTTGATACCATCGAGCCTGTTCTTTGATAGAATGCGGGCGAACTTTTGCCACGCCACGCTCCTCTTCCAGGCGTCCCAACTGTCCTGCCGATCAAGCTCGGCTTCTTTCTCTTCGTATACGCGCTTTTCGAGGTGAGTCATGAATGATGTCGCAGGCGTACCGCCTCTCGCCCGTACACCATAAAAAGCGGTGTGTATCCGGTAGTGCGATTCGGGCGTGGTCCGCGCCCCATAGTACGGAGTCGAGCTCTTCGACCCAGTGCGTATCTGATTCCTTCAAGGATCGCACTAATCTGGGTTTAATGCCGCTCATAATAAGACCATTCGCTCGCTCGACTTGACTGTTTGTTTGAGGGTGATAGACGGAGGCATAATCGAGCTTAATGCCCATGTTGCCGCACCAAGTTTTTACCTCATCGGCTGTAAAGTTCGAGCCGTTATCGGTGATGATGCTGTGGGGGACGCCGTAATGGTGTACAACCCCGGATATGAAGTCCATCACTGGTCCGGACTCGGCCGTTTTAACTGGTTTGGCTTCTATCCATTTGGTGAATTTATCCACCATGACCAATAGGTACTTTTTCTTATGGCTTCCGCCTTTAAGGGGTTCGACCATATCCAGCCCCCAGACCGCAAAGGCCAAGTAATGGGGATTGTTCGGAGAGCGGTAGGTGGCAGATGGCTTTGGTTTGCAAAAAGCTGGCAACCGACGCAACGTTGGACGAGGTCCCGTGCAATGCCCGCCGGGCCGTCGGCCATAGAAACCTCAGTACTGAAGGCCTTGCTTACAAGGGCCCGAGCTGCTGGCGTGGTGGCCGAGTCGAGTCGACATAATTTCTGCCAAAAGTTGCCGTCCTTCCTCTTGGAGATGCACCTTTGAAGTACTCCGGTAGCGCTTTTCTTATAAAGCTCTCCCTCGTGGACCTTGTAGGCTTTAGACCGCCGACAATGCGATGCCTCGCTTTGTGTCCTCGGGGAGTTCTTGCCTAGTTAGGTAAGCCGGAAGGGTTCATCCCACGGGCGATGACAGCCATAATCACGTGGGCGAAGGTCTTATTTCGTGGCGAGCCTCCGATTACGTCAGTGTTGGGATCTCGCGTTGTGGCGGATCCGGACTGTTGTTGCGGGTCTCCCTTCCCACACCACTTGATGGCTTAAACAGCCTTTCAAGAAGATATTAGGTGGGGGAGGGTCATTGCGATAGCGCTAATGCGGCGAGGATATCTGCCGCTGATTGTTTTCTCGGACCACATGGTGGAATTGAGCCCTCGAACCGAGCTGACATTTTGAGCGGCATGCTATGGTAAGCCGCCATTTTGGGTCCTTAGCGCCAAAGTCTCCATTTATTTGAGATATTGCAGGTTCAATTACCACGCACCTCTAGGTGTTGAATGCCCATGGAGACGCCATCCGGAGACCATGCAACGGGGCCTCATATTCTGCTGCATTGTTGGAGTCGTGTATAATATTTGGAGTACGTATTGGACTGTGATCTCCGGTGGGGATGTCGACGACGCCTGCCCCTAGACTAGCCAACATCTTAGAGCCGCCAAGCATGATCCAATTGAGTACAGCGCCATACTCTTTAGGGAGTTCGCTTCATCCATTCGGCATTTAAATCAGCCAAGATGCTATGCATTTAATGGCTCGCCGTGGTTTGTATGTTATGTCGAACAGGAGGAGCTCAATAGCCCATTTAGCAATCCGGCCCGTGGCATCGCGATTATTTATTATGTCGTTGAGTGGTACTTCAGAGGCCACCGTAACTGAACACTCTTGAAAGTAGTGTCGTAGTTTCCGGGATGCCATGAAGAACGCGTATGCTATCTTTTGATAATGTGGGTACCGTGATTTGCATGGAGTGAGGACAGTAGATATGTAGTATACCGGCTTTTGAACCGGGAACTTATGTCCGTCCGTCTCTCGTTCGACGACGAGCACTGCGCTTACAACTTGGTGTGTTGCTGCTATATATAACAACATTGGTTCGCCGATATTTGGCGCGGCCAAGATTGGGTTTTCGCCAAGACGGCTTTTATTTCTTCCAATCGGCCGTGTACGTCCATCCGTCCACTCAAGTGTTCGCAAGGTCAAGAAGGTGATAAAGAGGTAGTGCCTTTTCTCCCAATCGGGAGATAAAGCGGCTTAAGGCAGCCACGCATCCAGTTAATTTCTGGATTTGTTTGAGGTCTGTTGGGATAGCCAACTGTGACAGAGCTCGGATTTTAGCCGGATTTGCTTCAATTCCTCTATTGGAAACGATGAAGCCCAAGAGCTTTCTGGCGGGCACGCCGAAAACGCATTTTTCCGGATTGAGCTTGATGTCATATGTTCGGAGATTTTCTAACGTGAGCCTCAAGTCGCCTATTAAGGATTTGACGTGTCTGGTTTTAATGACCACGTCGTCTACGTATGCCTCCACTGTTTTGACGATTTGTGTTTCCAGGCATGTCTGAATCATGCGTTGATAGGTTGCACCGGCGTTTTTGAGCCTGAAAGGCATGGTGTTAAAACAGATGGGGCCGTCTGGAGTGATGAATGCCGTTGCGGCTTGATCGGACTCCTCCATCTTAATTTGATGGTATTCGGAGTATGCATCGAGGAAACACAATGAGTCGTGTCCTGCAGTAGCGTCGATTATTTGATCGATGCGGGGGAGGGGGAAGGGATCCTTGGGTCAAGCCTTGTTAAGGTCCTTGAAATCGACACATAGGCGCCAGGATTTGTCCTTCTTTGGTACCATTACCAGGTTTGCTAGCCAGTACGGATGTTTTATTTCCCTAATGAATCCGGCCTCGAGTAACTTAGCTAGCTCTTCCCATGGCTTGTCGCTAGGCTCGAGAAACGCCAAGACTACGCTTGACCGGCTTGTATCCCTTTAGAATGTTTAGGCTATGCTCGGCCCGACTGCATGGGATTCCTGCATGTCCGAAGGATGCCAAAGCTAAGATGTCCCAATTCTCGCGAAGAACTCTCAAGTCTGGCGTCATTGTGGGGTTCAGATGTCGCGATGGATGCTGTTTTTGTAGGGTCCGCTGGGTGGACCCGAATTTGACTATTTCGTCCGCTGGTTTAAAAGAGGTGGACTTGGGTCTTTTGTCGAGTATCACGCCGTCCACTGTCCTTCGTGGAGTGCAGCGCGAGTTAGTTCTTCTACCGCTAGGGCTTGGATAATGCCTCGAGGGCCGGTCTTGGCGGTTTTATTTTGCCGTGAGTGCTATGTCCGGATCGCTAGCTAGAGTGATGATTCCATTGGGCCCGGCATTTTGAGCTTCATGTACCCGTAATGGGGCATAGCTTGAAGATTGTAAATGCCTCCGCCCTAAAAGGGCGTGGTATCCGCCATCGAACGGGACCACTTGGAATGTGATTTCTTAGGACCTATAATTCTCCGGCGTGCGTCAATACCACATCTAGTGTGATTTTTCCCGCATCGTGCCTCCTGAATAGGGATGATTCCTCCAAGGTCGTGGCTGCTTTGCTCAATGCGCCTTGTCTATTTCCATTTTGCTAAGAGTCTCCTCATAGATGAGGTTTAATCCGCTGCCACCGTCCATGAGCACTTTAGTAAGCCGGAAGCCATCCACAATTGGACTAATGTGGCGCCCTCGATTCAATTGTACACTAATCATACACACAAATGTGTACGATCAAGATCAGACTCATGGGAAGATATCACAACACAACTCTAGACACAAAATTAAATAATACAAGCTTTATATTACAAGCCAGGGGCCTCGAGGGCTCGAATACACAAGAGTCAGCGGAAGCAACAATATCTGGGGGTACAGACATAAGTTAGACAAGTTTGCCTTAAGAAGGCTAACACAAAGGCATCTACGATCGAAAAGCAAGGCCTCCTGCCTGGGAGCCTCCTAACTACTCCTGGTCGTCGACGGTCTCCACGTAGTAGTATGCATCGGCGGTGGCATCTGGCTCCTGGGCTCCGACATTTGGTTGCATCAACCAGAAAGAAGAAGAAAGGGGAAAAAGGGTGATCAAAGCAACCGTGAGTACTCATCCAAAGTACTCACAAGCAAAGATCTACACTACCTATGCAACATTATCAAAGGAAGGCTGTATATGTGGACTGGGCTGCAGAAATGCCAGAATAGAGGGGAGAACCTAGTCTTATCGAAGACTAGCATCTTCTGGAAACCACCATCTTGTAGCAACAGGAGGGAGTAGAGTAGCATAAAGTAAAGTAGTGGTAGTGTTATCAACCTCGGCCAAAGATCCTTTCTCGACTCCCTGCAAGAAAGCAATCCCAGAGCCATACTATCCAGTTATCATCACAATCCATTTCTCATCACAAGTATCCAGTTCTAGTTGTATTGATCGGGATACAACTCCAAGTGTCCGTTACCATAGGACAGGCTATCGATGGATGTTTTCTTCCCTGCAGGGGTGCACCAACTTACCCACCACGCTCGATTAACTCCGGCCGGACACACTTTCCTGGGTCATGTCCGGCCTCGGCCAAACAATACGTTGCAACCCGACCTAGGCTTAATAGAGAGGTCAACACGCCAGACTAAACCTATGCCCCCAGGGGTCATGGGCCATCTCCCCGGTGACTCCTGCATGTTGCGAACGCGGCCGGTGAGCAGACCTAGCTACCTCGCTAAAAAGGCAGGAGCTACCGGTCCAACCAGCGCCCCGCGGCCGTCACTGACGCCTATTAAGCTTCACCGATGCATACTGACGCAGAACACCCATACTATGCCCATGTGATGGTTAGTGCTATCGTGCCGAGGCCCCTCGGATCAAATATCCAAATCAGAGTGGATTAGGAACAGCGGTAACAAGCAGAGACTCATGAAGATGTGACCCGCTGCTCTGCCTCGAGGACTTGAGGCAAGGGCTAAGAATGCCCGCCACGCCTGTAATTATCTCGCGGGCAACCTCCGGGTCAACCTGCCTCCACATCACTCACAATTAAGCTCGCTGGTACCCCTCGGGCCGACTCCATCTTTAGTAACATGGTTCAGTGTAAAGCCATAGTAACCATAGTAACGTGTGTCCATACATCAAGGAAAACCCGAGAATCACCCCGTGGATTCCACTCGATGTAATCATCAAGGTGAACGTAAGAGGAACCACCCCAAGGTTCACACTTGAGGGGTTGCATGACGTAGTCGACGAAGTGGTTAAGGCGTAATCACCCTTGATGACCACGACCGAATAGCTACACTACTGGGTTAACATCAGAAGTGCTATAGAGGTCTCACCCTCGGCACTCGATAGTAACCCAGTAGTGTCGAGTAACTAAGGGAAAAGTGATGTGCGGTGCCGGGATCTGGTCTTCGATCCCGTTGATCGGGTCTTCAATGATGAAGCAGGGGCAACAAGGACAAGGTAGGTGGGTCACTGATGGATCACTAACCAACCTATACTAAGCAGTTTAGGATAAGCAGGCAAGGTAAAATGAGCAGGTTACCAAAAGCAGGCTATGCATCAGAATAGGAGCAAACAATAACAGTAGCAAAATCTAATGCAAGCATGAGAGAATGGAATGGGCGATATCGGGATGATCAAAGGGGGGTCTTGCCTGGTTGCTCTGGCAAGGAGGGTCGTCGCGACTTAAGTCGATCACGTGGGCGACGTCGGTCTGGGTTCACCAAGAGAAGAGGGGAAGAAACAATAAATGTAAAGCAAGCATAGCATCACAAAGCATAACATGGCAATATGTTTGTGCGGGTGTGACCTAACGATGGCTACACGATATAGGTGAAAGGGGAATTCAACCGAATGTTTTCCGGTTGGGACCTATGTCGATGTGATGACCGAGGGAATGTTCCATGTTCAGCTAGTTAGAGCCATCCGATAGGTAAACGAACCACGTATTCGGATTCGTCTCATCGTTCCGAGCAACTTTCATGTAGAAAACATTTTCATCCGAGCTACGATTTATTTTATATGATTTTTCAAAGAATTTAAACAATTTTCTAGAATTATCTTAATTCTTTAAAACAACATTATCCAAAACAGTGCGACGGTGACATCAGCATAATGTCAAGATGAAGTCAGCAGGTCAAGTAACCGGTTAGCCAGGTCAAACCTGACATGTGGGGTCACCGGGACCCACATGTCAGCCTCTGTTAGTACTAAACGGAGTTAAAATTAATCTAACTACTTAATTAGATGGTCGGCCCTACTAGTCAGTGGTTAATTAGTGTTTTAATTAGCTAATTAACTAATTAACCTATTTTCTTTTTAATTAAATTTCATTTATTTAGGTGGGACCCACGTGTCATAGACACAGGGCCTGCCCAATCAGCGTTGACCCTTGTTAAATGGTCAACTGGGGCCCCGGGGCCCGCAGGCAGTGGCACATAGGCGGGGCCACGGTGCAGTCGTGGCGCCACCGGAGTTGCTCGGCTGGAACTGCTGTGGCGTCGAACACCGACGAGCACCGAAATCACGCTATAGTGCCCCGTTTTGCGCATTCTTGGTCGCGTTCGAACGGGCAGAACGCGCCGCGTCGATCTATGGCATCGGTTGGTGCGGGGGCAACCGGAATTGTGGACGGCGACGAGGTCCGCAGTGGCGAGTTTTCGGGCGATGACGCAAACGGCGATGCAGCCCGCAGTAGTTCAATCTAAAGCCTCAGGCGTGCTCTATGCGCGCGCGAGGACAACGGACACAGGCCCTTGACCAAAAGGTCACCGGAGACGCGTCGGCGACCAAACGAGGCGGCGGTGGTTCGGGCTTCGCCGAGGTAGTGGCTACGGGCGGCTAGAGAGGGCAGGGGACGGCGCGTTCGGCGCAGGAGCTCACCGCGGGAGCGTGGGGTCTAGGCAGAGGGCTCGGAGAGGTCCAGTGAAGCAGATCGGCCGCGAGGTCGTGTGGTGGCCGTCGAGGAGGAAGACGAAGGGGATCCGGCGCTGGGATGGCTCCCGCCTTGAGGTCGTTGGTGCAGACGAAGCAGAAGACGGTCGTGGGGCTCGTGGACACATGGGGGCGGCGAGGAGGGCACGGTGGCCGCGGTGGCGCAGCAACACGGCGGCGACAGTGCGTCGAGGCGAGGTGGATCTGGAGAAGGGGGCGAGGCCAGAGGGAGAGAGGGGGGAGGGGGCGTCTAGGGGGAGTGAGTGGGTGTGGGGAGCCCGAGGGGTCGAGGGGACGCCGCCCTTATCCCTTCCCTGACGGGACGGGCGACAGAGGTTGATGGCGGCCGTGACCTTGATCGCTGGGTCGGGTGAACAGAGAGGAGGGAGGCGACCGGGGGAGGTGGGCTGCTGGGTTGGGCCGCCCAACTGACTAAGGCCCAGGGGGGTCAGGGGGGTTTCTTTTTCTTTTACTTTTGCTCTTTTCTTTTTACAGAAAAAGCATGGTAATATTTGGGCTGCCAAAAGGATTTTGTAAAATGTGGGACTTGGCCACATAATTACATTGCAATAGTTAGCACTGCCACAAAAAGGTTGTGAGGCTTTTGAAATAGTTTGAAATTTTTATAAAGTAAAAAGCCATTTAAACTATTGTTTTAGCCACTGCTTTAATTGCTTTAGGCCATTTAAACACCCTGCAAAAATGTTGGTTCACCACCAATATTAACAAATGACTATTTGTCACAAGATGAACATTTTAGATCTCCTGTCTGACAAATAAGAGTTTTTGACTTTAGATTGGATTTGAATTCGAATCGGTGATTTGGATCAAGTGAAGATTAGCAACATTAACAATGATGACAAGGCATCATTAGAAGGGGATTACTGTAGCATGATTCTCGGGGTGTTACAACTAAGGACCAAAGCGGCTAGTGCTCGGGCTGTTCAGAATTGAGGTTCGTCACTGGCATTGAAGGTTATGGCCGTATCGTTTCATGGATTTATTGCTGCAACGTGGCAGACTTCGGCAAGGCTGCGGAGTGCTCGCTTGCGCCTACTATTTGAGGCGAAGGTCTCGAAGACTGTCAATACTGTATTGTTATTTTCCACGGGATGGTGCTCCGTGGTATTGTTCATGAGGAGATCCTCGCCGCTCTTGGCCACCTGCCGGAGTATCCAACATGCTATAAGGCTGTGTGTTGGCATGATATCCGGTGTACTGTGAATTTTGCATGGCCCATTGAGCCATCCTTCCAATACAATTCCACGCCCTGTAGTGGGCTTTGGTTTCTTTGTAATTAGATCGGGTGACTTACGAGAGTACACCCTTTTAGTTCGGACGGGGGGTTTAGCAAGAGCCGGGGGATCCCAGAATTTTGTTTGGGTTTTCCAGGCGCTTTCCATCGACTGAAGACGTATTATGGCCGCATAAAGTCGCGAAGTGTACTATGTCACGGCGACTTATGGCGTTGAGGATTCCCTTATCCGTGCAATTTTTGCAAAAGAATGCAATTGCGTCTTCCTCGCGATAGTCCTTGACCTTGCTCATTACAAGGAGGAATCTGGCCCAACAGTGTTTTCTTTGGGTGTATCCACCATGTATATATCGTGTGATGAAGTGGCTGTCCAGCATACATGGGCGGTGGTTCCGTTCCTCTCTCGCATCATCGTCCATACCGTCGATGTCTTGGTCGAAATCAAGCATGTCGGTTAAATTGTGGACAGTGGCTATTAAGTGGGTGGTGGGTGGGGAACGAATTTCTTCGTCGTCCGCTTCCCACTCGAGCCGGACATAGTTCGGCCGGGGGTCTCCTGACAAGGAGAGAGAACTTAATGAATCTAGCACGTCGTCCAAGGGCGAGTGCTGGAAAATATCCACGGAGGTAAACTACAAGATCGGTGCCCAATCAGATTCGATAGGCACGGACGCAGGCGGTTCGGAGCCCATGGCCGGGGACAAATCCAAGGGTTCGGCAACACAGGTCTCATAGGAGGTGAAGTCAGTATTCGGCTCTATCGCCGCTGATTGTGCGGCCTCCCTGACGGGGTCCATCCACCTGTCCTCGGACGGCACGATCTGCTCCGAATTGAGGGCCGGAGTAGCTACAGGTGTGATCTCCCGAACACCGTCCGACGGCAGAGCTAAGTCATGCTCGTCGTGATTGTGCGCCGCACCTGACATGAGCTCGAATCCATCGAAGATCAAGTCTCCGTGGATGCCGACAATATAGTTTAGGTTTCCAAACCTGACCTGACGGCCAGGGGCGTAGCTCTCGATCTGCTCCAGATGGCCAAGCGAGTTGGCCCGTAGTATGAAGCCGCCGAATACGAAGATCTGTCCGGGGAGAAAAACCTCACCCTGGATCGCATCGTTGCCGATGATCGAAGGAGCCATCAAGCCTTTATCGTGACAACACAGTGGAACTCTCAATGAAAGCACCAATGTCGATTGTCAAACCGCGGATCTCGGTAGGGGGTCCCGAACGTGCGCCTAAGGCGGATGGTAACAGGAGGCGGGGACACAATGTTTACCAGGTTCGAGCCCTCTCGATGGAGGTAATACCCTACTTCCGCTTGATTGATCTTGATGATATGAGTATTACAAGAGTTGATCTACCACGAGATCGTAGAGGCTAAACCCTAGAAGCTAGCCTATGATTATGATTGTTGTTGTCCTACGGACTAAACCCTCCGGTTTATATAGACACCGAAGGGGGCTAGGGTTACACAGAGTTGGTTACAAGGGAGGAGATCTACATATCCGAATTGCCAAGCTTGCCTTCCACGCAAAGGAGAGTCCCACCCGGACACGGGACGAAGTCTTCAATCTTGTATCTTCATAGTCCAACAGTCCGGCCAAAGGATATAGTGTTGGGTAACGTAGTAATTTCAAAAAATTTCCTACGATCACGCAAGACCATGGTGATGGCATAGCAACGAGAGGGAGAGTGTCCGCCCACGCCCTCGTGAGACCGAAAGCGAAGCGTTATATCAACGCTGTTGATGTAGTCGTCGTCTTCACGATCCGACCGATCCAAGCACCGTTACTCCGGCACCTCCGAGTTCTTAGCACACGTTCAGCTCGATGACGATCCCCGGCTCCGATCCAGCAAAGCGTCGGGGAGGAGTTCCACAAGACGACAGCGTGCAGGACGATCTTGATGTTCTACGTCGCAGGCTTCGCTAAGCACCGCAACAATATGACCGAGGTGGAATATGGTGGAGGGGGCACCGCCACGGCTAAGGAACGATCACGAAGATCAACTTGTGTGTTCTAGGGTGCCCCCCTGCCCCGTATATAAAGGAGCAAGGGGAGGGCTGCCAGCCCTTGGGCGCACCAAGGGGGGGAGTCCTCCTCCTAGTAGGAGTAGGACTCCCTTTCCTAGTCCTACTAGGAAGGAAAGAGAGGAGAGGGAGAGGGAAAGGGGCTGCCCCCCTCCTAGTCAGTCGGACTCCCCATGGAGGGGGCGCCACCTCCTGGTGCAGCCCTCTCTCTCCCTCTTGGCCCAATAAGGCCCATAACTTCCCGGGGTTCCGGTAACCCCTCGGCACTCGGGTTTTCTCCGAAACTTAGGAACCTTTCCGTGTCCGAATATAACCATCCAATATATCAATCTTTATGTCTCGACCATTTCGAGACTCCTCGTCATGTCCGTGATCACATCCGGACTTGAACTCCTTGGTACATCAAAATACATAAACTCATAATATAACCGTCATTGAAACCTTAAGCGTGCGGACCCTACGGTTCGAGAACTATGTAGACATGACCTAGAACCATTCTCGGTCAATAACCAATAGCGGAACCTGGATGCCCATATTGGTTCCTACATATTCTACTGAAGATCTTTATCGGTCAAACCGCATAACAACATACGTTGTTCCCTTTGTCATTGGTATGTTACTTACCCGAGATTCGATCGTCGGTATCCAATACCTAGTTTAATCTGTTATCGAAATTCTCTTTACTCGTTCGTAATACATCATCTCACAACTAACTCATTAGTTGCAATGCTTGCAAGGCTTATGTGATGTGTATTACCGAGAAGGCCTAGAGATACCTCTCCGACAATCGGAGTGACAAATCCTAATCTTGATTCATGCCAACTCAACATATACTTTCGGAGACACTTGTAGAGTACCTTTATAATCACCCGATTCGTTGTGACGTTTGGTAGCACACAAAGTGTTCCTCCAGTAAACGGAGTTGCATAATCTCATAGTTGCGAGAACTTTGTATAAGTCATGAAGATAGCATAAGCAACATACTAAACGATCAAGTGCTAAGCTAATGAAATGGGTCATGTCAATCACATCATTCTCTAATGATGTGATCCCATTAATCAAATGACAACACATGTCTATGGTTAGGAAACATAACCATCTTCGATTAATGAGCTAGTCCAAGAGAGGCATACTAGTGACTATCTGTTTGTCTATGTATTCACACATGTATTATGTTTCCGGTTAATACAATTCTAGCATGAATAATAAACATTTATCATGATATAAGGAAATAAATAATAACTTTATTATTGCCTCTAGGGCATATTTCCTTCATATAGTCCGGCTGTCCAAGGACCCCCTAATCCAGGACTCCCTTAGGAACCACCACTAGCGTGCTTAGCATGGAAGATGTTGATAACTGATGGTCGTGAAGTGAATGAGAAGGGTGCATGTCCCAAAATATCATTTATCTCTATTTTAAAAATCGAGCTCTGGCACCTTTGCAAATCACTTCTTCTCTCTGCGAAGGGACTTTATATTACTTTTATGTTGTGTCACCACCTTCTATAAACAAGCACCAGAAACTGAGTAGAGCACAACTGTCATGATTTATGCATTGTGTATACCTAATGTTGGGTGCATCATGACTGGATCTTTTCTACCATGAATTACAATGTTTAGTCGCTGCTTGAACTTTGGAGGTGCTCTGCATTTATGTTTTGCGGTCTCAGACAGGGCTAGCGAGATACCACTATTGTCATATTATATCATGGTTATTTTGACAACATGTTGTTGTTTGAGATATCTTATTATTGCTCGCTAGCTGATTATGTCATTGATATGAATCATTATAATCTTTAAATGTTATTGTTGACATGGTTAGTTATAATGTTGGTTGAAAACCTGGGTGTTGTTTAAACTTATTTATGCAAACAAGAGCAAAAGAGTTCGTAAAAGTTTTTCTTTCTCACTTTCAGTTAATCAACTGAATTGCTTGAGGACAAGCAAAGGTTTAAGCTTGGGGGAGTTGATACGTCTCCAACGTATCTAATTTTTCTCATGCTTTTCCTCTTGTTTTGGACTCTAATTTGCATGATTTGAATGAAACTAACCCCGGACTGGCGTTGTTTTCAGCAGAACTACCATGGTGTTGTTTTCGTGCAGAAATAAAAGTTCTTGGAATGGAACGAAACTTTGCGATGATTTTTATATCAATAATAAGAATTTCTAGAGCCAAGACCTGCTGGAGAGGGGCACCTGGGTGGGCACAACCCACCAGGGTGCACCCCCCCTCTCCTGGCGCGCCCAGGTGGGTTGTACCCACCTGGTGGCCTCGCTGACGCCCCATGATACTATAAAATCGCATTATTCCAGAAAAAAAATCAAGGAGAAAGAATTATCACGTTTCACGAGACGGAGCCACCGCCAAGCCCTGTTCTTCCTCGGGAGGACAGATCTGGAGTCCGTTTGGGGCTCCGGAGAGGGGGATCTTCGTTCTTCGTCATCACCAACCAATCTCCATCGCCAATTCCATGATGCTCCCCATCGGGAGTGAGTAATTCCTTCGTAGGCTCGCTGGTCGGTGAGGAGTTGGATGAGATTCATCATGTAATCGAGTTAGTTTTGTTAGGGCCTAATCCATAGTATCCACTATGTTCTTAGATTGATGTTACTATGACTTTGCTATGCTTGATGCTTGTCACTTTGGGCCCGGGTGCCATGAACTCAGATCTGAACCGTTTATGAATTCATCATTATATCCATGTTTTAGATCCGATCTTGCAAGTTATAGTCACCTACTACGTGCTATGATCCGCAACCCCAAGATGACAACAACGGGCCCACTCCGGTGATGACCGTAGTTTGAGGAGTTCATGTATTCACTATGTGTTAATGCTTTGTTCGGTTCTCTATTAAAAGGTGGCCTTAATATCCCTTAGTTTCAATATGGACCCGCTGCCACGGAGGGTAGGACAAAAGATGTCATGCAAGTTCTTTTAATAAAGCACGTATGACTATTTACGGAATACATGCCTACATTATATCGATGAACTGGAGCTAGTGCTGTATCGCCCTAGGTTATAAATGTCACATGATGAATATCATCCAACAAGTCACCGATCCAATGCCTACGAATTTATCCTATATTGTTCTTGCTAAGTTACTACTGCTAACGTTACTGTTACACTTGCTACAAAACTACTGCTATCACTGTTACCGTTAACGTTGCTGCTGCTACTATTATCAAAACTATCATATTACTTTGCTACTGACCACTTTGCTGAGATAATTAATCTCCAGGTGTGGTTGAATTGACAACTCAGCTGCTAATACCTTCAAATATTCTTTGGCTCCCCTTGTGTCGAATCTATAAATTTGGGTTGAATACTCTACCCTCGAAAACTGTTGCGACCCCCTATACTTGTGGGTTATCAAGACCTTTTTCTGGCGCCGTTGCAGGGAAGCATAGCTATATTTGTTGAGTCACTTGGGATTATTATCATATTATCACTATGAAGAATCTGAAGGATCCAAAGACTAAGATATTTCCCTCAAAGATGAGGGGAGGTAAGGAACTGCCATCCAGTTCTGCTTTAGATTCACCTTCTGTTATGAGTAAACTTGCAACACAACCACATGCTATCAATTCTAATATGTCGCAAGTTATTGATGATGCTACTTCTACTATGAATGATGCTTATGATGATGCTAGTACCTTGCTTGATAATGATGATGCGCCACTTGGTGATTTTCTTGATGAACAAATTGCTAGAGTTATACAACATGATGTTGTTGAATCTGATGATGAACTTGAAACTGAAACTCCTGAAACACCTGCTAGACCTAGCCTTCCTAGATATGAATTGCCTAAGGTACCAGATGGTTATGTTATGAGTGATGAGGCAACTAGAGATATTCTTGCTTGCAATGATAGAGATGATTTAGAGAAATTACTATGCAAGTATAAAGAAAAATCTCTGAATGCTAGAATGAAATGTGATCCTAAGTTTGCTACTTCACCTATCTGTATTGTTGATAAGGATTATGAATTATCTGTCGACCTAGAGTTAATTACTTTGGTTGAATCTGATCCTTTCCATGGTTATTGTAGCGACCCGACCCGAATGGATCAAGTCTCTGTGCTCAGGTGTCATCCCTGGATCAGTAATGCTGACACCACACAAGATTCAAGGATTTATAACAGAGTAGCAATCACACACTTATTACATCGTTGCCCAAAGAGGACTTATTACAATAAATATGGCTTAAGGCCATCTAATAACGATAACAAATAAAGACTTGGAAGATAAGTGAGTCCATCAACTCCAAATGGCATCATCGAGTATAGAACCATGACCTAGAGCACCTTACTGTCGTTCGAAAAGTTACGCAACATGAAAGTTGCAGTACTAAAACGGGTCAAGACATGGAATATTTGGCAATGTAACACATAGAGAATAATGAATGATAAGCCTGTACTACATGCATATGTGGCTGGTGGAAAAGCTCTCTGATTACAGTTTTGCATAAAGCCGCTTTTTCCCTCTTCGCAAAGGAATAAATTTGTTTAACTATCATGGTGGTTGTTAAACATTGAGAATGGTTGACAGACATCCTCAATCCCAATTAAAAGTACTCATTAAAACCCAACAATATTAATTAGAGTAACATGTTGAGATTCACATGATATTCAAGTACTAGGTACTCAAGATGTCCATAACCGGGGACACGGCTAATCATGATTAGTTTATACACTCTGCAGAGGTTTTGACTTTTCCCCACAAGACTCGATCGCCTCCGTTTGGTTTCTCGTGACTACATGGTGTTTGAGAGACGGATGACCGAGACATAGTCTTTCGAAGCGTTTGCACCTTCCGATGGGTAGACCGTACCACCTATAACCCCTACATCGCTAGTCTACCATTGTAAGAGTTCACACGACTTAATCAACTATGCTAGAGCCCATAATAGCTTGTGGCTGCACACGGAAGTTACTAGCATGAATAATATTATGATCCCTTTGAGCACCGGTGGCGGTCCAAGAAAAACAGGCAAGTCCTGATAGAAACCAGGTGCCTCAATCCACCCAGATGTGTGTTTAAGTTGCCACCTTAGATAAACCATTAATAACAATCTCACATCTGTCATGGAATTCACTCACCCAATCCACGTCTACTAGCATAGCATAGCATAATAAGCAAACGTAGAAGTAACTCCCAAGGTTTCATAAGTAAAACAGGTAATAGGTACTACCTCAATCTACTTCCCATCCCACAATTTATTTAGATCCTAATCATGCAAGTGTTTGAGGATTGATCTAATGCATAAAAACTGGGTGGTAGTAAAGGTATGATCAAGTGTTACTTGCCTTTCGATGATCCATGAAACCTAGAGATTCAAGTAACAAGTGGCGACCGGGTGATCTATCGCAGACAAACAACAAGCATACAATAAGTACTCATCTAATGCACTGGTAAATCTTGAATAAAAGATCTAACCAGAAAGTTCAACTTAAGAACCCTGGTTGCAAAAAGAATCGAATCAAATAAAGCAACGAAAGTCAAACGACGAAACAAAACAACTCGGTTCTAGCAAGTTGAAACTAAGTCAAATTTTACAGTAGCAAAACTTTGTTTAAGTTGATTAGTCGGAACGGCGGTTTCGAGATGAAACTCCAGGCGCTTGAATCACCTGATTCCGATAAACGAGCGAGAAGATAAACTAGAACGAAGATCGGATCTGAAATCGCGATCGGAAAATAGCGGAATAAATCCGTTAAAGAAAATGACGAACGGTTGAACGAACGGACGTTCATTAACCGAAGCAAACCGGTGATCACGTTCGTTAGGACGAACGGTCCGGCGAACGCTTGCTAAACAAAACCGGAAAGAAAAACCGGCGAGGAAAACCGATCTAGGGTTTTCGGAAAGAAAACCGAAACGAAAAACCGATCTAGAAAACCGGAACGATTTACGAAAAACCAAACCGAGGAAAAGAAAAGGTGACGCGGCGCGGGGCTAGTACCTCGAAAAGGCGAGGGCTCCGGCGCCTGGCGGCGTTGGTGGCGGCGGCGGCACTTGGCGGCGGTGTAGAGGCGGCGGCGCTCTTCATGGAGGAGAGGAGAGGTGTTGGTTTGATGTGTTAGGGGGTGCTTGGTATTTATATTGTGGAGGGAGGGTTTTTGCTTGGAGTAGGGACAAGAATTAGAGTAGGATTAGGAATCCTAAGAATAAAAACGGAATAACGAACGGGTCCAAATCCTACTAGGATTTGTAAAAAGAAAAGGAAAGGCGGCTCCTGGCTCCTCGGTGCGGCGCTAGGCTAGCGATGGCCTTGGCCTCTGGCCGGCCGGCTGGCTTAGCGGCTTGGGCCTTTGGCCCAAGGGCTCTGCTCTTTTTTTTAAATCGGTTTCGCGCGTAGAAAAATACAGAAAAAAAATCTAAACGAACTCCAAAATTAATAAAGTAAACTTTCCCCGACTCCTAAAAATGAGTCGAACAAAATGAACTTTTACTCGGGGCCAAAAATGCAATTTTTGAAAACACGCATTTTTCCCTAAGGCAAATAAACTCCGAGAAAAATCCAAAATTTGATTTATTTATTAAATCTTCATTTTTCCTAAATTTTGGGAAAGTCATATTATTCCCTCTCTTATTTTTGATATTGGAAAAATATTTGAAGATAAAATAAATAAATCCAATTATCCTCTTTTCATAGTTTTGAGAGAACTCAAATACGAAAATTTCGAAATCTACAACTCTCTCCGAGGGTCCTTGAGTTGCGTGAAATTCCTAGGATCAACAAAATGCAAGAAAATATGATATGCATGATGATCTAATGTATAACATTCCAAATTGAAAATTTGGGATGTTACAGTTATGTTACTGAAACTGTTGTGGCACATCTTACTAAGTTGAATGATATAGCCACCCTTTTTACTCATGATGAGAAAATTCGCTACTACTTTATTCTCAAATTATTTCCTTTTCTCATTAAAGGGTGATGCTAAAGCTTGGTACAATACTCTTACTCCTAGTTGTGTGCGTAGTCTCCAGGATATGATTTATTACTTCTCTGAAAAATATTTTCCTGCTCATAAGAAACAAGCTGCCTTGCAGGAAATATTTAACTTTGTGCAAACTAAAGAAGAGAGTCTCCCACAAGCTTGGGTGAGGCTTTGTCAGTTACTTAATGCTTTGCCTGATCATCCTCTTAAGAAAAATGAAATACTTGGTACCTTTTATAATGGACTACCGATGCTTCTAGGGACTTCCTGATAGTTGTGGTGGTTGTGTTTTCAGGGAACGAACTATTGCTCAAGCCGAGGAATTATTGAATAACATATTGAAAAACTATGATGATTGGACTATTCCTGAACCACCCCCTAAACCCACTCAAAAGAAGAGGGGTATATTATATCTCAGTCCTGAACATATGCAAGAGGCAAAGAAATCTATGAAGGAAAAAGGTATAAAAGCTGAATATGTTAAAAATTTGCCTCCTATTGAAGAAATACATGGGCTTAATACACCACCACTGCCTAAGGTAGTAGAGGTAAATTCTCTTACGAAATTCAGTGAGGGGTATATATAGCCTTCACCCAAAAATCCAACTGTTACAAGTCTTTGACCCAACTCGGTGACATCAGACCAAAATCTCGATTAGACCAACTAGTGTAAAAGATTCGAATGTTGGAAGTCTCGGTGATACCGAACAAAGTATCTCAGTGCGACCGAAGTGCAATGTCTAGGGCACGACCTCGTTTAGGTAGTTCTGATCATTTCACCTCGGTAATTTCGAAATTAAGCAACTTCACAGCAGAAACTTGGTCACGCCATCTCGGTGAGACCGAGATCCATATCGGTATAACCAAAAAGCTAGGATTTGGCTTAGGCAGTGTATGTGATCAACTCGATGAGTCCAGGATAGAGAATTTCGGTGGGCCCGAGATGATACTTTAGGGTTTTGGACATATCTGATGTGGAGAAGTGTTTGAGGATTTTGGAGCAATATCACTAAGCACTTGAACAATTGAGTCATGATCAAGATATCATCCCCTTTTAATAGTATTGGCTTTCCTATGGACTCAATGTGATCTTGTAGCACTTAACAAAAAATGTAGAGTCTAGAAGCTTTGCAATTCTTGTCCTTAGCATTTTGAAGGGGCCCACATCCTCAAGTCCTTCCCATGTCATTGTTGAACTTATCTGAAATACACTAGGTAAAGTGTTAGTCCAGCAATATGTATGTTAGCATTAATTACCAAAACCACCAATGGAGCAAATGTGCTTTCACTATCCTCTCCTGATCCCGGATTAACATTGCACCATATCGGATGACAGACTTGTCACTACGATGAACAACTCTTTTGTGAACCAACATGATCCAGACATGAAACACCAACATAAGTGCTGCTGCATGAACTACCAGCTTCATCCATTCGTCCGTAACCTAGGCGACATCGATGGTGCGGTCAGCAATGACGCAATCGATCCTACACCATCCAAACAAACAACCTAATAGAGGAGGGGTTTTTGTATGCTGCTTACCAGCTTCGGAGCCGACGAAGAGGATGGACCAGGAGGGCATGGATGAGACAAGGATGGCCAGATGGAGTCCAAGAAGAAGAAGAAGGGGAGAAGTAGCTCCTACTGCCAGAGAGTGATGCCACTATCGCCCCCGCCGATGCTTGCGCAGATCTGAGTCACCACCACCGCCGAGAAGGGAGGAAAGGCTTATCCTAAAGTAAGAGATGACCGAGTAAACTGGGGATGGGGATAGATTTCGCGCCATGCCGCCTCCGCCGATTTCCATCTCCCGCCATCTCAACCCCGACCCCCTGCACCACAACATACGCAGTGCCCCACTTTTGCGGCCGACTCAGCCTGACTCGATGGAAATGACCAATTCAAGTGTGCCCAACGAGTCAGGCGCTGGGCCGTTTTTTTTGTGCCGATGCAAGCCAGTCCTCCCTAAGGGCATCTCAATGCTGGCCCTCAAACCACCGCAACGATCCAGACCGCGAGGTCCCGACGTGTTGTGCCATCCAACGTGGGCCTATATCGGTCCGCCAAGCGGTCCGGACGCACTTTCTCCCGCAAAGTGGAGACAAAAGTGGGGGAGAGGGGTTTGCGAGAGTCCGCACAACAACCACATAGGACTCCGACACCTGAGGCCCACTAAATCCCCCTCCCGGTCCCACTTCCTTCCACTCCGCCCCTTCTCCCCCTTGATTCATTTGCATCCGCACCCTCCACCTCTACCGCCGCTGCTATACCTCTCCGGATGGCAGAAGGCATTGCCGGATGTCTGCAACAAGCACCGATGCGCCCACTCGCCTTTACGACGGTGTTGTCCATCCTGGAGCTATTTGTACCCAGGTACACTCCACCCCCGTGTCGATGACCTCCATGGCGGACCACGACCGACACGTGTTTAGTCAAATGCCATTTAACTTAATTTCGGATGGCATGTTGTTCTTTTAGAGTACGAAGGATGGCGGGGTACTCGACCATGGAGGATGAGCTGTTGTGCGATGTGTGGTTGGCCGTATCCGCGGATTTCATAGGTACGTAGGAGCAGAGCGGGACCTTCTGGCAGCAAGTTCATGAATCGTTTCACGCACGAAAGCACATTGCGCCATACGCCATGCACATCATCCATGATCACAACATGAGGTCGGTATCGTATCTTTTTTCTCGAATACGCACGAGTGTGCGTATCATATATTAAAGAAGAAGCGGGTAAAGACCCCAATCCACATGGAGGTGGTACAAATTAAAAACTGTTTGTACACCGCCACAATCGACCAAGTCAATCTAGCCTACTACTCACTCCTAGCCCACCTCTATACTTCGGTGAGGCGCACCTCCCAACTCCCTTTCAACTTCCCGACTTGTAGCCAACGCCGGGCTTCTTCCACTACGCGTGCCGCAAGGGATGCAACCGAAGGTAAGGCTCCATCGAAGACGATGGCATTTCTGTGCTTCCAGAGCTCCCACATGACCAGCGTGAATAGGGTTCGTATGTCCGTGGGTCGTTGCTCCGCGCTGATCTAGGTAGTGCACCAATCCTTGATGGTGTCTTCTGGCGTTGGCGCCCAGTTCGGCCTTCCGATAGTCACGCAGATCTTCGCCCACAAGGTTCGTGCAAAGACGAAGCTCAATAGCAGGTGTACGATGGTCTCGTCTGCTTGCGCGCAAAATGGGCATGTTGGTTGGTGAGGCAACCCTTTGCGCGCCAATCTGTCGGAGGTCCAGCATCTGTTCTTGAAGACGAGCCATAGGAAGAATCGACACTGCAGGGGTGCGTTGGACTTCCAAGTGAAGGTGGCTGTCGGGCTGACCTCACGGCCTGCAAATCTAGCTGCATATGCCGATCTTACGGAGAATTGGCCATCCTTCTCCAAGTGAAGGTCGCTATCGTATCGTTGGTACGCTATCCAGACCAGCGTGACCAAATTTTGTCACGTGGTTGGTCACCTGGAGGCAAGGTGGCCATTGCACACGGTAGAGCAGGAGATCGTAAGTTTAGCGTCTTTTGCTCAACTTGTTTAAATCATTCATTCACTCAATGTTGGTATACACATTAAGTAGCCCGCACGCGCTGCCGTGATGTACCACATGACAAAGAAACGGCCATTTATGTACACACATTGTTGAATGAAGCTGGAGGGGCAGTATGTGTGATCTGTATATGAAAACTTATTGGACGTCTAGTTAATCTCGTCGAATTTGAGACATTGTGGTACTAGACTTATTTACATGCTATGTATGATGAGTTGTGCTATTTTCTATCCAAAATTTCATGAAAATCCACCTGTTTGCATGAATGTCATCCGTTTTATATGAAATCCGTCGTGTTTGCACGAATTTCGCCCGATTAGTTCAAATAGTTGTTGAAATGTATGTACGTAACGTTGGATGGCAGCCTTCGACATTGGTGTCCGCGGACCGGTTTCCCTTTGTTCGCGGACAAATGCCGGAGCAAATTTACGGATGAGTGTTGAAGGTCTGATTTAGCTGTATGCTATGCCAGTAACCAAACGTAGTCCTTCGTGTATGCGTGCGTTTCTCCGGTTGGTCAAGCGTGAAGCGCCGCATCGAATCATGGCCTTTGAAGAATGCGGTCACGGGGGTAAGAAATTACAGTGGGCGCCGCCGCCCGTCGGTCGGCCGCGGCGGTCCGTTCCTCGCGGGAGCCCGACGAACGATGACCGCGACATTTTCCTAACTCGCATCGAGCGTGCGCTGTGACCAAGCAGGTGACCAAAGCAGGCTGCTAAACTGAGGGCTAATAGGAAATTTGGAGAAGCGTCTGGAAAGGCAGCGGCATCTGTGTCAGCAGCATATTCTCGGCTTCCAGCTGGTGGCAGACCGGAAATTATCCGCACCAAGGCACGGGCATATCCGGCCATCAGCCTCTCGATGCGCAGCTGGTCGTCGTCGGAGACCCCACCGCGCCACGGGACGCCCGTCGGCCGTCGACGACAGATATCCGGATCCTCCGTGCCCGCCCTTTCCTGTCGCCGTTTGGCTTCACGTGCGATGCCGGCTGTTCTCAGCAGTTCGTAAAGGAATCACGTGTACAGCCTACCCAGCGTACGTACTGAACTGAACATGGAAAAACGTCAAAGCCAGCAAAGACGCCACAGAACACCACGCCTCAGAGGATCCCGGGGAGCCGGATTCCACAGCGTCCGCGTCGGACAAACACGCGGGGGTCGCCGCCGCTTGCCGTCGTCGGCGGCCAGCCAACCTTCCGGACCACCTGCCATCCGTCGCAGTCACAGCCACAGAACCATCCAGACGGAGGCACGTAGAGGCAGAACCCCACTCACTATCCCCAAGCAAAAAGAACAATTCCCATCCAAAAAATCAAAATCCCACTTGGCGTTCGTTTGTTTAGCCGCATTATTGGAAAGCCAAGTATTTTTCTCCCTGGCACCGGAGGGAAAGCAAATATGCCTTATTCTTTCTTGCGCGAGAAACCACGCCGCACGAACGGCAGCAAATGCTCCTCGCATTTTATTTTTCCTTTCTTTCTTGCCCGAGAAACCACGGGCGGCCACCAGACGTGTACCTACCCCCACCCCAGGCTTCGCAATGACACGCGGGCCGCGCCGGAGGGCGGGCCCACGGCTCATCGAGACACCCGTAGCCGGAGGGCTCTGCCTTGTGGAGAAAGGCGTGGAAGGGACAGGTCACCGCGCACCTCGCCCGAAATCAATTCGTCTGAACATTAAAAAAATCAATTCGTCTGGATTTGTTTAGTTTCCCGATATTCCACTTCGCCTTTTCCTCTCCTGGCTTTATAAAACCGGCGGCTTAAACCCTCCCCACCTCTCCATATCCGCTTCCAGACACTTCTCCCGTCCCGTCCCGTCCCCAGCCAACCTCCCATCTCCGTCTCGCGTCGCGGCGGCAGTTCCACTCCCTCGCCATGGGTAATTTGCTCGTCGAATTCCTGCTGCTTCGCATCCTGATCTGATGATGATTGTTCTTTGCTGATCGATTTTGCTCTTTTGCTCTTTCTGCTTGGTTTGGGGCGCATGCAGGCAAGATTAAGATCGGAATCAACGGTGAGTTTTCCGTCTCCTTCTCGCGCGCGCCTCTGGATTCACCGATCGGTGCTGTTGTGCCTCTGTTTTGACTCGAGTGGCTGTTTTTGCTCAGGTTTCGGAAGGATCGGGAGGCTCGTCGCCAGGGTCGCCCTCCAGAGCGACGATGTCGAGCTCGTCGCCGTCAACGACCCCTTCATCACCACCGAGTACATGGTATGCCCCTCGATCTGCGATTTTCACCCGCTCCCATGGCTAGATCTCGTGGTCTAAAAGGTTTTAGAGTGGTTTTACCTGTTGATTTCTTCTGTTAGCATACCTGCTGCCTGTGTTGCTCTGTTAGCGTTCT
The DNA here is from genome assembly GCA_021605205.1 of Aegilops longissima. Classification (NCBI taxonomy): domain Eukaryota; kingdom Viridiplantae; phylum Streptophyta; class Magnoliopsida; order Poales; family Poaceae; genus Aegilops; species Aegilops longissima. The sequence continues at coordinate 26,168 of JAHIAM010006999.1, forward strand.
ATGAGGTCTGAGAGTTCGCATGATTTTGTAGTGGTCTCTAGCTTGTTAATAGTTAGTTCCATGGTTATCCTTTTACGATTTGGTAATATATCCTGCAGTGTTATTTCTACGATCTGAGTATATTGTTTGTTCATTATGCTTGTAGTATTGGTCGCTTCTGTACCATGCCTTTAGATATCCTGATTCTGCTGGGTTTGATTGTTTAATTGAGTTGAATTCTGTTGTTTGTGTGATGTGCAGACCTACATGTTCAAGTACGACACCGTTCACGGCCACTGGAAGCACAGTGACATCAAGCTCAAGGATGACAAGACGCTGCTCTTCGGCGAGAAGCCCGTTACTGTCTTTGGCGTCAGGTAGTATTGATATTATTGCCTCTTCGGAAGGTCTGTGTTCGTTAAGTTGTGAAACTAATGTTTGATGTTCATTTACTTAAAAGGAACCCTGAGGAGATCCCGTGGGGTGAGGCTGGTGCCGATTACGTTGTGGAGTCCACCGGTGTCTTCACTGACAAGGACAAGGCCGCTGCTCACTTGAAGGTATAATTGACTTTCTGGTTTTAGCTCATTCACACATTATTTCCGAGCTACTCCCTCCGTCCCATAATGTAAGACGTTTTTTGACACTCTAGTGTCAAAAAACGTCTTACATTATGGGACGGAGGGAGTATATATTATGCCTTTTCTGATCCTTTGAATGCAAGGCTGAGATAGAATCCAATTGTATTATTGTAGTTCAATAAGAAATTGTGTCCTGCTCCATATATGTTTATTTCTCTTATAGTGTGTACCAACTTGACGAGAAAGCAAACACTTTATTTCTTAATAGTGTGTAAAAACTTGACGAGAAAATGAGCACACACACCCTGGAGGAGAGGGGAGTAAAAGCAGAAAGTCTAATGCTGTTTGTCCCAATTTGTTTAGTTGGTGTATGCTAGTAATAAATAAACACTGAGTTCATGGTAGTCCACTCAGTGTCGTAGTAACCATCAATTTTACTGGTTTATTTCAGATACCGAGTTCTTCTAGCTTATTTTAATTATTTTTTATGCTAGCTGTATGCAAGTGCCACTGTTCTTCAGGGCCTTAGCTTTTGAAATGTATCTCCAACACTAGTGATGTGATGATAACTTACATTCTTCACTGAATATTAGGGTGGTGCCAAGAAGGTGGTCATCTCTGCCCCAAGCAAAGATGCCCCTATGTTTGTGGTTGGTGTCAATGAGGACAAGTACACCTCAGACGTTAACATTGTCTCAAATGCTAGCTGCACCACTAACTGCCTTGCTCCTCTAGCTAAGGTATGTTTTGTTTCTTCGTGTCGTCTTACCTTGACTACTTTTGGAATTGTGGATCAGTTTGTAATAATGTTTATTATCACCAGATCATTAATGACAACTTCGGTATTATTGAGGGTTTGATGACCACTGTTCATGCCATCACTGGTAAGATTTTGTTGGTTGTTTGGCAGTGCTCTTAAGTTATCTGCCTTAGTAATCTCCAACTTGACATTGGTGTACTTTGCCTCTCAGCCACACAGAAGACCGTTGATGGTCCCTCGAGCAAGGACTGGAGAGGTGGCAGGGCCGCAAGCTTTAACATCATTCCCAGCAGCACTGGTGCTGCCAAGGTATGCCATGAACAGCATTATGCATTTGTTTTCAGACGCTGTTTTGAATGGACTGCTTACTTTTTTGCCTGTTGTTTATGTTGTGCATATTGCATACATGTTCTTCCTTACGAGATTATTCTGTGATTCCGAATTGAAATATGTCATTTCTGAGCTCCCAGTGGACCAGATAATTGATTGCAGTAAAAATGGTAGCATGCAGTTTTCATCTTAATTGGAGTACATCACTTCACCTAATGATCTGATGTGTTTCAGGCTGTTGGTAAGGTTCTTCCTGAGCTGAATGGCAAGCTTACCGGTATGTCTTTCCGGGTTCCCACTGTGGATGTGTCAGTTGTTGATCTCACTGTTAGAACCGAGAAGGCTGCATCATATGATGACATCAAGAAGGCTATCAAGTAAGTCTTAAATCTTAGGGTATCTCCTAAGAGAATTTTAAGAGTTACTGTTGAGAAATATCTACTTATTATTCCTGCCTGCCTGCCCATGTATCTCAATGTCACTGATGAGTACGCAAATTATTTTCAGGGCTGCATCCGAGGGAAAACTCAAGGGTATCATGGGTTACGTTGAGGAAGATTTGGTCTCCACTGACTTTGTCGGTGACAGCAGGTATGCTTGATGCCCTAATGCTGCTGGCAAGAGCTACTGGGTGTTATCAGATAGTAACTGTTCTCCATGTTGTATTTTCCCCATTCAGGTCGAGCATCTTTGATGCCAAGGCTGGAATTGCTCTGAACGACCATTTCGTCAAGCTCGTCTCGTGGTACGACAACGAGTGGGGTTACAGGTGAGTTGCCATAACGGATTTATTTCTGCAACATGCTATCCAATGTCTCTGTTTCATTGATTCAGCTTAAGCCCGTGACACTTGAATCATATTCCTCTGCAGCAACCGCGTTGTTGACCTGATCCGCCACATGGCCAAGACTCAGTAGACCGTTCTGCTTTCCTTTGTGGCGCCTGGTCAGAGGTGTCCCTGCTTTGCTTTGTCTATGCGAAGAATAAATGTGGATGGTGTCGCCAGACGACGCCTGGTTCGTGTTAGTTGGACATGAGTTACCTTCTGTTTTCCGCATCAACTAGTACTATCTGTAATGGAGTTGCTAATCAAGTACTCTTTTTTGGTTGTGGTTTGTGAAGATTATATAAATCGTCCAGTCCAGTACTTGTGTTTGCCTGAATAGAGAGATAACTCTGTTAACTCCCTTTCTGTGTGGCTTTCTGCCTCGTCCGTGGCTTGGATTTCTGCTTTTGGTTGGCTTGAGATTGTCGTTGGTTCAGATGTTTGTTGCTGCGTTCCTTGTTGAGAGCCAGAACTGTGTGAGTTAGGACGTTTACTGCCGCAATGGTTATTAAGGATCCCTTAGGTTCAGCTTCCAAAACCAGATTTTGTGCAGCAATTGTCCTTGTTGAGAGCCACAACTGTGTGAGTTCGGACTTTTACTGCCGCACTGGTTATTAAGGATCCCTTAGGTTCAGCTTCCAAAACCAGATTTTGTGCAGCAATTGTGTTGCTGCAATGGCTTTAAGGGTCCCTCAGGTTAAGCTTTCAAACCAAATTTTGTGCAGCAGATTATTGAAACCCATCGTATTGCAGCTGGTCTACTTCCCCCAAAGTAAGTACAATTAGAGTGAGCTTCCTTGTTATGCTCTCTGGGAGGGTCGCTGCAAAACCTGCTAGCTGAGTTCTTGGCAAAGTTTGAGATTCTTAGAAGCTGCGGCCCGGGATTGCTTGTTGCCAGGCGCATATCAGCTTGCAAGGGAATGAAGCTTCATGCTCTTCCACTTTTTTTTATTGACTTATGATCTCCCACTCCCGTCTTACGAATCCCTGTCAAAGAAGTCGCTGCAGCATTTGCAAAAATAGAATCTGGCTTCATTGAAGTTCCTTATTTAAAAAATAGAATCTGGGTTAACATGCAACCATGCATGATAAAGACTCACCACCACATGCAACCATGCATGGGAAAATAATTATCATTCTATTGTTCAATAAATATTTTATGACATATGATAAGTCATAATGCATTTTTTATTTTGGTTCATGTGTTGTTAATCCAAAAATTTATATTTGACACAATCTAATCTTATTGAAATATATTGCAACCAATCCCCGGAGCAACGCACGGGGCACTAGTTATGTATGTTTCACAAATATCATAATTCGTTAACTAATTTGACCTCTGATCCTATTTGTACAAGTCGGGGTGCCAGCCTCCGATATCAAGAGATTTGCCCTGGCTATAGTTCAAATTATAATTTGATTTACGAGGGCCTCCGTCGCGCATTCCACCCATTCTTTGGTTGGTTTTCCAGGGCCTAACTTGAGTGGGGGATTTTTTTCAGCTAGAGCTACAATCTTTAGCCAGTTCTTCAAATTAGATCATGAAATCAGAGGCCTTTCACAAAGATAGAATAGGTTGTATAAAAGGGGGTTAAGTTTTTGTTACTACTGTTGTTCTTTGTACTGCCATGATTGAAGATGAATAGACTGGAAGTTTCTTAAAAAAAAAAGTGTGGGATGCCAAAATGCATTAATAGGATGGTGTCCGCCTTAGAGAAGCAACCGCGAAAGCGAGGGTCAACGAAGCAGAAGCGAGAATGTCGCTCAAGTATGAAGGGATGGGTGCCCCGAAAACCTGAGGTTTTTTTTCTTCTAAAATCTAGTATATTGACGCAACATCAATGTATTGAAGATGAATAGACTGAAAGTTTTTCAAACAAAAAGTGTGGGATGCCAAAATGCATTGATAGGATAGTGTCCGCCTTAGAGAAGCAACCGCGAAAGCGAGGGTCAATGAAGCAGAAGCGAGAATGTCGCTTAAGTATGAAGGGATGGGTGAGAATGCAATGCCCCGAAAACCTGAGGTTTTTTTTTCTTCTAAAATTTAGCATATTGACGCAGCATCAATGCATGTTATTATAAGATTTCATATTAAAATTTAAAACATTGCTCGAGATACAAAAATGATTAATTAGACGTCGATGTGACAAGGGGTCAAATCTAAAGCGCAGTTTATTTATGTACTATTTATTGTCAAATTTGTCATTTTGTTTTCTAAGCTATGTTTTGAATTTTAGTTTGAGATTTTGAGACAACATGCACTATTTTAAAATTTTAATTTGAAGTTTTATGACAACACACATTTATGTTATGCAAATGTGCTATTTTATTTTAAAAAAGTTTTGAACATTTAAAATATGCCAGGAAGTTCGATGCATTGGTAGCATCACAAGGTGGATCCTGACTAGGCATGGGGTGCGGCGTTCTGAATTTTTTTTAAGCTCATTACTCTTGGTCGCAGCACCTGGATCGATATCATCCTTTGTACCATTATCCTCATCAAACTTGTCCTGATTGTGCCCTAGCTGTCGGGATCGAAGAAGCCCATACAAGATAGTCAGCAGCAGAAGAGCATTCCCTTCCCCTGCTCTAGTTTAAGGCAACTGAGAGAGATATAGGGAGAAGGCGAGTCTCCTATGAAAGAGAAAAAGGTGGCGGAAAGGGGTTTTTGAACTGGCGACTGTCGGGGCGATCTGACCGTGTCGCCGGTCCCTTCTCGTGGCTCCTCGCCGACCGCCGCTGCTGGGCTCTGGGATGGCACTTGCGGGCGCCGAGGCGGCGCTGCCGGAGGTCATGGTCGTCCCCCTGCCTCTCGCGGTCGTGGGCAGACTGGGCAGAAGAGGAGGAGGGGGAGGGTCGGGTGGAGTTGTCGGTGTCGCTGGCGCCGCCGCTCCTGGGCGATTTCTGGGCTGCGGCCCGGCCTGCTTTCGTCGGAGGGACGACCGTCGTCCACGTAGGGCCGCGTGCCTCCCGGCCTCCCCGCCGTCCGGCCATGGTGGCTGTTCCGCTCCCGCGCCTGCCCGCCGCATCGCCGGGTTATCCCGTGGTGGCGCTGGTGCCCGCCGGCGCTATGCAGCGGCGGCTATGGTGATGATGCCCGGCGTGGGTGGTTGCTGCCTTGCTGCCGTGCCGGCGGCGTGTGTGCGTGGTCGGGCCGTGCCGCGCGCGCGGACGAGGATTGGCTGCCCCCTGCGCCGCGCACGGGCGGCTGGCACCTGGGCCGGCTGTCGACCTAATGGGCCGCGGGCGGGCGGGCTGGACGGCATTTCGGCCCAGGAGGTGGCTGAGGCTGCTCGTCGGGCCCGGGAGGTGATGGGCTCAATTAACCGGGCTTGGGGCCTGGCCCATGCAGACCCCGCCCGTTGGATTTGGATCCAACATGGTGGATCCGACCCGTGGGCGGGTTGGCCTGCTAGCAAAGTGAGGCATCTCGTTGGGGTAGGGTTGCCCGAGTCCTCCCTCGCTCCCTGGTCCTCTCCCGTGCCGCGCCGCCTCCCTCCTCCACGCTCCTCCTCCCACCTCCCCTCCCCGATTCCACCTCCGCCGCTCTTGCTCCTGTCCCGCCGCGCTCGTACCTGGACGTCTTGATGACTCGTGTTGAGGGTGACGGTCAGGCTCAGCTAAAACAACCCTTGCCTGCGAGCTCGTCCTCCCGCCCCACTGCTGGTTCCTCTTCCCGCTCCGAACGTGGTGAGGGTGGCCGTCCGTCGCATTCCTTGGAGGTCTACCCGGGCACCTCTCTATTGGGGAACGTAGTAATTTCAAAAAAATTCCTACGCACACATAGGATCATGGTGATGCATAGCAACGAGAGGGGAGAGTGTGTCCACGTACCCTCGTAGACCGAAAGCAGAAGCTTTAGCACAACGCGGTTGATGTAGTCGTACGTCTTCACGATCCGACCGATCCAAGTATTGAACGCACGGCACCTCCGAGTTCAGCACACGTTCAGCTCGATGACGTCCCGCGAGCTCCGATCCAGCAAAGCTTCACCGGAGAGTTTCGTCAGCATGACGGCGTGATGACGGTGATAATGATGCTACCGACGTAGGGCTTCGCCTAAGCACCACTATGATATGATTGAGGTGGATTATGGTGGAGGGGGCACCGCACACGGCTGGGAGAGATCAACAGATCAACTTGTGTGTCTAGAGGTGCCCCCCGCCCCCGTATATAAAGGAGCGAGGGGGGAGTCCGGCCGGCCCCTATAGGGCGCGCCAGGAGGAGGAGTCCTCCTCCTAGTAGGAGTAGGACAGGGGGAAAGGAAGGGGGAGAGGGAGAAGGAAAGGGGGCGCCCCCCCTCTCCTAGTCCAATCCGGACCAGAGGGGGATGGGCGCGCGGCCTGCCCTAGGCCAGCCCTCTCGCTCTCCACTAAGGCCCATAAGGCCCACTATTTCTCCCGGGGGGTTCCGGTAACCCTTCGGCACTCCGATTTTCTCCGAAACCACCCGGAATACTTCCGGTGTCCGAATATAGTCGTCCAATATATCGGTCTTTACGTCTCGACCATTTCGAGACTCCTCGTCATGTCTGTGATCATATCCGGGACTCCGAACTACCTTCGGTACATCAAAACACAAAAACTCATAATATCGATCGTCACCGAACTTTAAGCGTGCGGACCGTACGAGTTCGAGAACTATGTAGACATGACCGATACACGTCTCCGGCCAATAACCAATAGCGGAACATGGATGCTCATATTGGCTCCCACATATTCTATGAAGATCTTTATTGGTCAAACCGCATAACAACATACATTGTTCCCTTTGTCATCGGTATGTTACTTGGCCGAGATTCGATCGTCGGTATCTCAATACCTAGCTCAATCTCCTTACCGGCAAGTCTCTTTACTCGTTACGTAATGCATCATCCCGCAACTAACTCATTAGTCACATTGCTTGCAAGGCTTTATTGTGATGTGCATTACCGAGAGGGCCCAGAGATACCTCTCTGACAGTCGGGGGTTGGGTGCGACATATGCCAATGGATGGCTTATCATGGTGGGAGCGAGTAAAACGTCGCCGGTGCCTGGAAGCGGGATGAGGCGTAGACACGAACGCTGGCGCACTTTACCCATGTTCGGGGCTCTCCTTGGAGATAACACCCCTAGTCCTGCTCTGCGGGCTCTCCGCATGATCACTAAGGCACTAGTGAGTACAATGGTGCTCCTCGAGTTGTATGCTAGAGGTAGAAGAAGGCAGGCACACTCTCTCCTTCCTCTAGGTGTGAGTTTAGTTCTAGCAGGTTGGAACCCTTTGCATGGGTGTCCTGGGGGGTTTACATAGGCCTACCCCCCAGGGGTACATTGGTAATCTGGCCGGGTGTAGGACCCGCTGTCAGTGTCTCTGGTCGCCGGCTTCTCCGTCGGCCGCTGGGCCCCGCCGCCTGGTGGGCCCCGCTGACTGGTATGGTACGGAGCCGACAGGCCGTTCCCGCTGCGGGTCTGGTCGGCTGCCGATTACTGTAGCCGTGATGCTAATGACACAGGCTTGGTCAGGGGAGTGTGGCTACAGTCCCGCCGCCTGGTGGGAGATCACTGTAGCCACACCGCATCTTATCTGGTTAATGGTGTACAGGCCCCGAGGGAGGAACAAGCCGCCTGCTGGGAGCCGGCCTCCCTCAGGTCCGGCTGGTCTGGTTTTCGCCGTCTTCCGGGCTCTCGCTGCCTGGTAGGGCCCGCCGCCTGCAGGTCGTTCCGACAGGCCGTCGTGGGAGTGGGAACAGGGCTCCGCTTGCCAGCTGTGACGTCAGGGGCAGAGTGGCACAAGGATGCCGTCTTGGCGGAGATCTCCGCTGACTGAGCACCGTGGGCCACGCCCGGCCAGATATGGGGTGATGAGCTACCGTAGCCTGCCTGTCTTGTCTTCTTAATGGGGCGCAGACTTCTGCGGCGCTGTTGGTCCGCTTTGCAAGAAGCGGCCTCTCTGAGGCCGCCAGGAGTCGGCCCGTCTTGGTGCCGCCCGGAGCTTAGCGCTTACAGCTGGCCGCCGCTCGGCCAGCCGGCCTCCAGAAGGCAGCGCTTCATCTTGATGTCTTGAGGGGCGCGGCCAGCCCCGATGTCTTGAAAGGTTCTGGGACTCGGGTTAGGATACCCGTGACCCATTAATCCGACAGTAGTCCCCGAAGCTAGTGAGGCGCTGAGGCCGAGGAGCCGAGGAGCCTCAACAGTTTCCTCCTCCGGGTGCTCTGGATGGAAGCTTCATCCGACTCCTGGCAAGCCGCCTCGTGGGAGTCGGCCACGTCCAGTTGGATTCGTCGGAAAGCTTCGAAAGCAACGGCGGGAACTAGGTGGCGTGCTAGCTAAGCCTCCAGGCCCGCCGCCCGTTGTGGGCATGCCACGTGGCATCTGCTAGCCGGGCCAGCCTGCTAGCCCACGCGCGCGATGGGACGCGACAGCGGGTTGGGCCCGCCACCACCGGGCCTCGGCACGCGAGCGGATCCGCTGCGGCCGAGGCAGGCGGTTGGGCTTCGTCGCGGAGTTACTGCGCGTAGTAACTCGCGCGGTAAACATGGGGACATGGGGTCGTGGGCGCAGTTAATCCCACGATCCCACGCCTCACCCCCTCGGCTTCATAGCCCGCCTGGCTATAAGTAGGGGGGAGGGGGAGCGGTGGAGCACGCGCGCCCCTCGCCCCATTCTTGCCTCCTTCTTCCTCCTCTCGCCTCAGCACCCTAGAGCTCCGCTGGAGTGTTGCCGCTGCCCGTTTTCCGTCGAGCTCTTCCGCCCCGACCTCTTTTGGCCCTGCTTCGATCCCTTGCTCCCCCGCCGCGCCATTTTCCTTGTCGAGCTTTCCATGGCGCGCGAGCGGGGAGGAGACTGGGACGGGTCGAACGTCAATGAAGACCACATCGCCTTCCTCCGCGACACGCGGCGCCTTCCCGGCGCCGGCTATGTGAAGGTGCGCGTGCCTCCTGCAGGGGAGATCTCGCCGGCGCCGGCGGAGAGCGAGCGGGTCGTCTTCCGCTCGCACTTCATCCACGGCTTCGGCCTGCCGGCGAGCGGCTTTCTCCGCTCGTTCCTCGAGTTCTACCATCTCCAACCTCATCACATCACGCCCAACACTATGATGCTTCTGTCCGCCTTCGTCACGATGTGCGAAGGCTACCTCGGCATCCTCCCCACCAGCGAGTTGTGGGGAGCGTTCTTCTACACCAAGCTGGGCACCTCCGTCCAGGAGGTGGCAGCCTAGTGCGGCGCCTTCGTCGTGGTGCGCCATTCGTCTCCCGGGAACGCCTTCCCCTCCATCAAGCTGCCACAGTTGGTCAAGATGTGGCAGCAATCTTACTTCTACGTGGAGAACGTCGACCCGGTAGTCGACTTCATCAACCTGCCGGCCTATGAAGCCGGCCCGCCGGCTGAGCCTCGGGCCAACTGGGGCTACAAGCCGAAGCCGGTGTCAGCAGACGGCCCTGCGCCATCAACCACTCCGGGTGCTGACCGAGGCCGAAGGCCTCAAGGCGTCCGACTTGCTGGTGGCCTTCGTCGCGCGTTGCGTTCTCCCGCTCCAAGGCCGGCCTCACTTGATCAGCCGGATGAGCGGGCACCGCGACCCATGCCGGCTGAGTACCAAGGAGATGCCGGCTGCTGAGGTGGCGAATCTGGTGAACGAGATCTCCGACCTCAAGCTGGAGGTTCCTTGGCGGTTCGGCAAGCAGCCGTACTCCCGCGCGGACCCGCCACCAGCCGTAAGTTCTTCAACCTTTCCCTTCTTCAATACTTCGTCTTGATTCCGTCTTGTGGTCTTGAACAGTCGACCTCTTTCCCTTTGAAACAGATCCACATGTCGGAGGCGGCAGCCGCCATCGTGGGGGCGGGTGGCCCCTATGCACCGGACCGAGCTGTGAGCGACGTGGACGACCCCGTCCTGGGGGCGGCCTCTTTGGAGGACGACGCCACAGGCAGCGTCTATGGAGCCGGCGGCTCCGAAGAAGGCGGCATCGAGACTTGGCCTGACGATGATGAGGAGGAAGACGAGCTGCGCCCTGCACGAGGCGCCGGCAGGGCAGATGCGGCCCCCTCCTCCGAGCCGACTGCTCGAGGCGGCACGTGAAAGCGCAAGCAAGGCGCCGCCTTGTTCGGCAGCGCATCGAAGAAGGCCAAGAACCCGACCGCCGTGACCACGCGGAAGGAGCAAATTTCAGAAGCTCCCAAAGGCGCCTCCCATGGTGTCGGCGTAAGTATCTTTTCCTTGTACTTTTCTTTTTTGTTGATTCTTTCTAAGCTTCCCCTCTTCGTCTTTCTTGACTTAGGGCCCCGCTCTCTCTTGAGAAGTCGGCCGCCGCCTCCATCGTTGGGGCGGCGGAGACCTCCACCACCACCCGGCGAATCAATCCAGCCGCCGACCTCCGGGAGGCACGGGAAAGAAACGCGCGGGAGGTGCGCGAGGAGCAGGAAGCTGCGCGCCTGGAGAAGGCGGAGGCAGACAAGGCGGAGGCCGCCGCATTGAAGAAGTTGGCGGAGGCCGAGGCCGCTGCCAAGGCGAAGGAGCAGGCAGAAGAAGCCGCGTGCCGTCAACCGACGTTATTCGTCGTCCCCTTAAACTCCGCGCCGCCGCCACCAGAGTTCGTGGCGCCGACTGGGGGAGCCGGCGACGAGCACCCGATAATGGAGAGGGACGGCGGCGATGACGTCATGCCGGACGTGGCCGTGCTTCCGCCACCACCATCTGGAGGGGCGCGAGACAAGCAGCCGGCGGACCTGCCGGTGCCGCTAGCCGGAGACGAGATGGTGACGGGCCTGACTCCCGAGGTCCGCACGCTATCGCGCCTTCGGTTTGCAAAGGCAGCTTCGGCGCCACGCCTGCTGGAGGCCGCAGCCGCGAGCTCTTCGATCTCGGATGCCGAGGCGACCAGCGCCGTGCCCGCTGATTGGGTGCAGGGAGGCGGAACGGGCCCTTTGAATCAGGCGATCCTGGACGTCCAAGGCAGACTCCGGGCCGAGGTCGACGCCCTGAAGCGGTGCAACCAAGTGTTCCTAGAGTCGCGAGCCGCCGTTCGGGTATGCTTCTTCATCTTTAATTCTTGTATTTCTGTAGAGGCGCGCCCAGCACTCCATCGGTGTAATCCCGAAGTTTCGGGCACGAGCTGAAACAGCGTGCTCGGAACTTTAATTAACAACTCAGTACTAACATTATGCGATATCTTCTTTGCAGGATTATCATAACCTCCACGCTGGCCGCCTTTCAATTCCAAAGTCCAGGAGCTGAATCAATGTACCGCCGACTTGTCGGAAAGCTGGAGTAAGTCTTTGTTTCCTTTCTCTAAGGTATTTGGCGCTTCCTGGCTGTAATCCACGAGTTGAATTCGCGCTGACGATCGGGCGGATCTTCCGATAACTTGTTCTTCTTCTTTGTTGACATTGATAACTTCTTTCTCCAGTTGCGCACAAGCACTCACTTTCAGTAATCCGAGATTCGGTCCGACTGCTGAGCAGTCGGGCCGGATCTTCCCGGCGACTGTACTTATTCTCTGTTGGCTGTTGACGCCTTTTTCTTTCTTTCTTCTTGTAGAGGCCAACGCCGCCCTGCAGCAGCAGCAGCTGGGTGAAGCCAACACCGCGCTGTGTGCCAAGGAGGCAGACTGCAGCAAGCTGGCCGAGGAGCGTGACCGGCTGACCACACAGCTCGCGGAGCAGGCGGAGCTTCTCAAGAAAGCCCAGAAGGATGCGGAGGAATAGGAGGCCTCTGTCCTTGCTGAGTTCGAGACCGAACGCTCCGCCTGGACCGATAAGGAGGCGTTGCTGACTGCCGGCTTTGGCGAGATTGAAGACATGGTTGACGGTCAGCTTCCTTCTTTACTCTTTCTTCGAGCCGCCGGCTTCTGATCAAGTCGGCGGCCTCTTGTCTCTAATTTTGGCTTTTTTGCTTTCTGTTTGAGCAGACTTCTTCCCGGGTCACTCCGGCGCTGCCAATCAGGCCATTGAGGCCAATCGCGAAGGGCGGAGGGCGGAAGGTGCGGAGATCGCTGCCGACGCCCCCCGGACCCTTAGCGAACAACTTCTCAGCATCCAGGCCCGTCTTCGGCCGGCTCATCGGATGTTGCGCCGTCTTCAGCTGCTGTCGGCACGCCAGCGATCGCCGCCACAGCAGAGTTATGCCGGCTCCACGTACACCCGGTCGGACTACCGACTGGCCGGAGAATGGCGGCCGCATCTTGAGGCTGAAGGTTCCTCGGCCGGCTGGAGCACGCCGGGCCTTGGAGTTATCAAGGCATGGTACCCTGGGCTAAATCTAGCCTGAGTTGGCCACGCTCGATCGAAGCCCAAGAGCTGGTGGCGATGGGAGCTTGAACTTGTCCGAAAGGCTCGGCGATCACCGAGTACACCAACACAGCGTCTTCGTTCTGGCTGGTGAGAAGCGGCACCGAGGCGCCGTCGGAGTGGTTCGGGCTGAACCCAGAGGATGGCGAGGACTCGGCCGAAGTGATCGACTCCAGCGACGAGGGAGAAGGCGGGGAGGACGAGGAAAGTGAAGAGGAGGAGCCAGAGGTTGGAGCGGACGGCCAGCCTCAGCTCGACCGCGCCTCCAGCAATGAGCCATGCCCGAGCGAGCCGGCTGCTGCTGAAGGCGACCAAGTAGAGACCGACCAGCCAGCCGCTCCACCAACCGGCACCACCGACTCCACCGTTCGGCCGAACCCGTCTGCTGCTCCCTAGGCTGCCAATTTACCTTTTTTTACCTGCTTATCAGTCTCGACAAACTTTGTTAACTTTGCACAATTCCACCCGCGGGGTGTATTTCAAACTTCAGTTGAATGTTGGCCAAGGGCCTTTTGATATGTAAATATGCTTGCCGGATTCTATCTTCCCTTGCTTTCTGCTCTTTGGCCTTTTTCCTTTGCCGCCTTCCCTCGGTTGCCGTCTTGCCAGCCGAACAGCCGCTCTGCGGACTGTGGCTGGGTCAAGTACTTAGCCACTTTTGGGAAGGCAAGAACTTAGCCGATTAGAGTTCTTTAGCAAGTTAAGTAGAAACCGGCCGGTCGGCTGCTCAGCAGCCGGTCGACGACGCGGGAAGTCGTCTTGAACTATGTGCATGCTTTGGGTCCTTAGCCATTTTTCATGCGGACACCCTTTCTGCCTTAACTCCTGCCCGCCAGACAGTCGCTCTGCGAGCTGCGGCTTCTGGCAGGAGAGGGCTTAAGTGCCAACACATTACTTTTCCGGCTGCAGGAAGCATTGCATAGTACAAGGCGGCGAGTCCCCGGGTCGACTGGTCGAACCCGGTGCCAGGCGAACTAATAGAATAACACATTCATGGGCGTAATACTTATCATATAGATAAAAGAGGGAAGTCCCCGAGCTCTTCTCGGGGGACCCGGAGTCTTCATACTTAATACAAAAGTTGGCGTGGTACATACTGCATCAACTGTAAAACCTTCGGAGGAGGTTTGCATTCCATGGTCGCTCCGTCTCCTTGCCGGAGTCGTCTCTTTTGTGCGCTCGAGGCTTCTGAGCATCGATCAGGTAGTAGGAGTCATTGCCCAACACCTTGTTGATGATGAAGGGGCCTTCCCAAGGTCTTGAGAGCTTATCTTTGGCGGCTATTGTTCATTTGGATCAGCCGGAGCTCAAGGTCTCTCTTGGAAGGATCTTGACTTGACCTTCCGGTAGTAGTATCGGCCTTGAGCTCTGCTTGGTAGATGGTGGACGGTGAGTGCCAACATCCGCCCTCTTCCGAGATCGGCGTCATCTTTCGTGCTTCTTTTGCCTCCTCTTGCGTGTACATGGTGACTCGGGGAGTCGAATTCTATGTCCGTCGGGATGACGGCTTCGGCGCCGTAGACAAGGAAGAAAGGCGTGAAGCCGGTTGACTTGTTCGGAGTTGTGCACAGACTCCAGAGGACGGCCGGCAGCTCGTCGAGCCAACAGCCGGCCGGCCGCTCCAAAGGCTCGACCAGTTGGGGCTTGATGCCGGACAAAATGAGGCCATTTGCTCGCTCCACTTAGCCATTTGACTGCGGATGGGCAACGGACGCTAAGTCCAGTCGGGTGCCCTGTGTCGCGCAGAAACGGGCCAAGGCGCCTTTGGCAAAGTTTGTGCCGTTGTCGGTGATGATGCTGTGTGGTATGCCATACCGGATGGTGATGTCGGAGATGAGAGTCACAGCAGTCGGACCATTCAACTTCTTGATTGGTTTTGCTTCTATCCACTTGGTGAACTTGTCCATCGCGACAAGCAGATGCGTCATGCCACCGCGGGCTGTTTTGAATGGTCCCACCATACCCAGCCCCTGCATACTTAAGGGCGCCAGCAATGGGGATAGTCTTGAGTGCGGTTGGTGATGTGGCTTGGAGCGGAACTTCTGGCACCCTTTGCATTTCTGGACCAAGTCTTTGGCGTCTTCTAGAGCAGTCGGCCAGAAAAAACTGTGGCGAAAAGCTTTGGCCACGAGCGCTCTTGAAGCCGCGTGGTGTCCACACTCGCCTTGATGGATATCTTTGAGGATTGCTTGGCCTTGCTCTGGCTCCACGCATCGCTGGTAAACACCAGTGATGCTGCGCCTCACAAGTTCTTCTGTTGACAATGGTGTATGGTGCTGCCCGACGTTGCACTTGCCGGGCCGAGATCTCATCAGTCGGCAGCTCTTTGTTCACCAGAAAGTTGAGGATGGGCTAAGCCCAGGAAGGTGCTGCAATTTCTTCGACTGTGAGGACTGCTACTTGCACAAGGGCGGTTGGGCCGGGAGGCGGCGGGTTGGAGTCAGCTGCCGCTTGCTGAGTCGATGAAGTCCCCGGGCCGTCTGCTACACTTCCCGGGCTAGGTTCTGAAGTCCCCGGGCCGGGTGCGACTGCTGTAGTCCCCGAGTCGCCTGCCGAATTCCCCGCGCCGGCTGCTGGGGTCCTCATGTCGGATCCGACTACTTCAGGAGGAGCCGGTAAGGAAGATGGAGTCTGATTCTGGAGACGTCTTGACAGACGGCTTGAGGAGGCGCTGCACGGCGACGCCGGCTGGTATTGCTTGGCGGGTAGAGCCAATCCGTGCCAAAGCATCGGCTTGCTCATTGTCATTTCTTGGCACATGGAGGAACTCGCACACTTCAAAGTATCCACTGAGCTGCTGGACGAGGAAGCGGTAGCTGGCCATATTTGCATCCTTGGCGTCCCAGTTGAAGGAAATATGCGCTAGAGGCAATAATAAATTTATTATTTATTTCCTTATATCATGATAACCGTTTATTATTCATGCTAGAATTGTCTTAACCAGAAACATAATACTTGTGTGAATACATAGACAAACAGAGTGTCACTAGTATGCCTCTACTTGACTAGCTCGTTGATCAAAGATGGTTATGTTTCCTAGCCATTGACATGAGTTGTCATTTGATTAACGGGATCACATCATTAGGAGAATGATGTGATTGACTTGACCCATTCCGTTAGCTTAGCACACGATCGTTTAGTATTCTTCTATTGCTTTCTTCATGACTTATACATGTTCCTATGACTATGAGATTATGCAACTCCCATTTACCGGAGGAACACTTTGTGTGCTACCAAACATCACAACATAACTGGGTGATTATAAAGGTGCTCTCTGAGGTGTCTCCAAGGTACTTGTTGGGTTGGCGTATTTGAGATTAGGATTTGTCACTCCGATTGTCGGAGAGGTATCTCTGGCCCACTCGGTAATGCACATCACTATAAGCCTTGAAGCATTGCAACTAATGAGTTAGTTCTTGGATGATGTATTATAGAACGCAGTAAAGAGACTTGCTGGTAACGAGATTGAACTAGGTATTAAGATACCGACGATCGAATCTCGGGCAAGTAACATACCGATGACAAAGGGAACAACGATGTTGCTATGCAGTCTAACCGATAAAGATCTTCGAGAATATGTGGAGCCAATATGAGCATCCAGTTCCGCTATTGGTTATTGACCGAGACATGTCTCTACCATGTCTACATATTTCTCGAACCCGCACGCTTAAAGTTTGATGACGGTTATATTATGAGTTTATGTGTTTTGATGTACCAAAGATAGTTCGGAGTCCCGGATGTGATCACGGACATGACGAGGAGTCTCGACATGGTCGAGACATAAAGATTGATATATTGGAAGCCTATATTTGGATATCGGAAGTGTTCCGGGTGAAATCGGATTTTACCGAGATACTGTGGGTTACCGAACCCCCAGGGGTTTAATGGGCCTACATGGGCCTTAGTGGAGAAGAGGAGGGGCGTCCAGGGCAGGCCGCGCGCCCCTCCCCCTCTAGTCCGAATTGGACAAGGAGGGGGTGGCGGCGCCCCTTCCTTCTCTCCTCCTCCTTCCCCTTCTCCTACTCCAACCAGAAGGAGGGAGTCCTACTCCCGTGGGGTAGGACTCCTCATGGCGCGCCTCCTCCCGGCCGCCTCCCTCCCTTGCTCCTTTATATCGGGGCAGGGGCACCCCATAGACACAACAATTGATCTCTTGATCTCTTAGCCGTGTTAGGTGCCCCTCCACCATAATCCACCTCGATAATATCGTAGCGGTGCTTAGGCGAAGCCCTCGCCGTAGAATATCATCATCGCTACCACGCCGTCGGCTTGACGGAACTCTCCTCAAAGCTCGGGCTGGATCGGAGTTCGAGGACGCCATCGAGCTGAACGCATGTGCTGAACTCGGAGGTGTCGTGCGTTCGGTACTTGATAGGTCGGATCGTGAAGACGTGACGACTACATCAATCATGCAGTTAACGCCTTCGCTTTTGGTCTACGAGTGCGTGGACAACACTCTCCCTCTCGTTGCTATGCATCACCATGATCCTGTGTGCGAGGATTTTTTGAAATTACCACGTTCCCCAACAGTGACATCCGAGCCAGGTTTTATGCGATGTTATATGCACGCAGTAGAACACAAGTGAGTTGTGGGCGATATAAGTCGTATCGCTTACCAAACATGTCATACTTTGTTCGGCGGTATTGTTGGATGAAGCGCTCGACCGAGGCATTACGCATGACGCTTATGCGAGACTGGTTCTACCGACGTGCTTTTTGCACATAGGTAGTGGCGGGTGTCGGTTTCTCCAACTTTAGTTGAACCGAGTGTAGCTACGCTGGTCCTTGAGAAGGTTAAAACAACACTAACTTGACAAACTATCGCTGTGGTTTTGATGCGTAGGTAAGAACGGTTCTTGCTCGCCCGTAGCAGCCACGTGAAACTTGCAACAACAAAGTAGAGGACGCCTAACTTGTTTTTGCGAGGGCATGTTGTGATGTGATATGGTCAAGGCATGATGCCATATTTTATTGTATGAGATGATCATGTTTTGTAACCGAAGTTATCGCAATGGCTGGCAGGGAGCCATATGGTTGTCGCTTATTGTATGCAATGCAACGCATCTGTAATGCTTTACTTTATCACTAAGCGGCAGCGATAGTCGAGAAGCATAAGTTGGCGAGACGACAACGATGCTACGATGGAGATCAAGGTGTCGCTACCGGTGACTATGGTGATCATGACGGTGCCGGAGATGGAGATCACAAGCACAAGATGATGATGGCCATATCATATCACTTATATTGATTGCATGTGATGTTTATCTTTTATGCATCTTATCTTGCTTTGATTGACGGTAACAATATAAGATGATCTCTCACTAAATTATCAAGGTATAAGTGTTCTCCGAGTATGCATAGCGATCTGAAAGTTCTTCGTCAGGCCGAGACACCACGTGATGATCGGTGTGATAGGCTCTACGCTCAAATACAACGTGCAAAACAGTTGCACACGCGGAATACTCAGGTTAAACTTGACGAGCCTAGCATATGCAGATATGGCCTCGGAACACTGAGACTGAAAGGTCGAGCGTGAATCATATAACAGATATGATCAACATAGTGATGTTCACCATTCAAACTTCTCCATCTCATGTGATGATCGGACATGGTTTAGTTGATTTGGATCACGTGATCACGTAGGGGATTAGAGGGATGTCTGTCTAAGTGGGAGTTCTTAAGTAATATGATTAATTAAACTTAAATTTATCATGAACTTAGTACCTGATAGTATTTTTGTAACACCCCGGATGTAACTTTCCATATTTGTAACTCCAACTCTTGCCATTTTCGGCATTGTGATATGATATTCCCTCCGTGGTTGGGTTTTGTCTTTCATTTTTGCATTTTGCCCATGTCATGCATTTCATATCATGTCATCATGTGCATAGCATTTGCATACGTGTTCGTCTCATGATTCCGAGCATTTTTCCCGTTGTCCGTTTTGCAATCCGGCACTCCTATGTTCCCCGGCGTCCCCTTTTACGTTTTTCCGTGAGCTGGGTACTAAACTTTCTCGAATGGACCGAGGCTTGTCAAGTGGCCTTGGTATACCACCGTAGACCACCGGTCAAGTTTCGGTCATTTGAGCTTCGTTTGGTACTCCAACGGTTAACCGTAGACTCTCATAAAGGCCTCTTTTAAGTTGCAGCCCAACACCCCTTCAAAATAGTTCAATAACCCATCTAAGTCACTTCCATGCTCTCCGCCGTTCGATCACGATCGTGTGGTAACTACACCTCATTTGGACTCTCCTAGCTCTCTCTATGCCTATTTAACACCCCATTCCAAATCCGGGTCAAACCCTAGCCTTCCCTACTGCCACGCCCACGGTTCACGTCGTCCGCCTTCAATCGCCGCCGCCCATAGCCAGCACGCGCCCGTGCCGCCCTTCGCGTCTTGCCGCGCCTTCGCCCGCCACGGCAGCCCGCCGGCCGCACTGGCTGACCGCGCCTCGCCTCTACCGCCAGCATACCGGGCCGCCTGTGCGCCTGCCATAAACTGCCGCCCCGTGCTGTGACCACCCCTCTGCCCGCGCAGCTTGGCGACCACCGCCGCCCGCCCGCCGCCCTCGGCCACCGTCGCCGCCACCACTTGGCCGGCCCTGCCTCGCCTTTTCCGGCCGGCCGAACTCAAGAAAGGCTGGCTGCGCGCCTTCGGATCCGCCTCGGATCTAGATCGGGTCCCGAGGGTTGACCTTCTTCCCCCCTAAATTTTCGTCTAAGTTTTATCTCGGTGATTGATTTGTGGCATTTTCAACGTATCACAACTTTGCACCTGTAGCTCCGTTTCGTGCGTGTAATATGTCAAAATGTTCGCCTCGAATAGTAGATCATTTCAGCTCATTGCATCATTTTCATTTAAGCTCATCTTGATGCCCGAAATGCTGTTAGAAGAGGGCTATGTGATGTTAGTTTCTGTTTCTTAACAGAACTTGCACTTTTGTTATTTTTGCTATGATTGATGTGTGCATCCTATGATCTTGAGTGCTACATGTGTTTTGTAATATGCCATGTCATCTTTCCAGGGGTGTATGCCATGTATTTTTGTGATCTATGTGGTGACTAACACAAGCATGCAAAGTAGGCTTCCTGATGTTGCTGATTTCAGCCCTGTTTAGCTGATATTTTGATGCCATGTTAACTTGATGCTACCGAGAGATCCATGCATATTTTGAGATACTTCAGTAAGGATGTTTTGAACATATGGTTATGCTCTATCCATCCATGCCTTTGTTTGCAATTATGGAGTGCCATAGCTTGAGTCAATCGAGCTCTACTTTTGCTATAAAATGTTTCCTGACAGATTGTTTACATGTTATTCAATTTTGCCAAGGTTGTTGTGGTTGATCCGTGTATGCTATGATGTTTTTCTTGCCATGTATGTCTTCTATGCCATGTCTTCTTGATGTATGTATGCTTAGTTTATCATATAATGCTCTGTAGTGAGTGCTTTGAGCTTGTAAACATGCCTACTTGTTATCTGTTTTTGACATGCCCTGTTGCTGAATCTGTTAACGAAACTTGCTATATTGACATGGGTGTTACTATATTTTCTGATCCTTTTTGGCTTATGGTCAGTAAGGGACTTTTGTCCTATGCTTTGAGTATATTGATGCCATGCCTTGTTTTGCTATTAT
>JAHIAM010007000.1:0-37407 GCA_021605205.1 Aegilops longissima
CCAGTCCATCCCCGACCTCGAGGTTCGCCGTCACGGAGATCCCTTCGTCGCCGCCATCGCTCCGGTTCGTCCCCGACCTCGGGAACTTCTCGTGCCCGGTGAGCCCTCTTCCCTTCCTCTCTCTCGCCCTCGGCGGAACAACGAACCCGCCACCCGCCCCGCCGCCCGTGGGCTTCCGGCGGCTCCGTCCTCCCGGCCACCCATGGTGTCCATCACCTCCCGCACCCCATGGGGTCTACCCATGCCTCCCCACCTCCCACCCTCTAACCCCAATCCCGTTGGCGAACCCGGCGCCGCCTGTTCGTGGGCCCAACTCCGCCAGACCCCACGGCTCCACCATAGCGGCTTGCCCGCTATCCGGCCACCCCGCGACTCATTTGGTTGCGGAATGCCAAAACACTCCCTCGGCGTCGGGCTGCTTGGCTGGATCGCCGTGTGGCGGGTGGACCTTGACCCGTGGGCCCTCGTTGACCGACAGTCAGCGCAGATGGGGCCCACCACTTTAACTAAATAGGTTTAGTTTTAATTAAACATTAGTTAAGCTAATTACGACATCGGGACCTTTGTCGGGTTTGACCTGGCGTCCCGTTGACCACGCGTCATCTTGATGCATGGTGGCGCATTAATCTAATTTCTGGATTTATTCTAATCGATAAATTCGAATATAATTCAAATTTCAAATGCTTATAACTTTTAATCGTA
Source organism: Aegilops longissima (assembly GCA_021605205.1). Classification (NCBI taxonomy): domain Eukaryota; kingdom Viridiplantae; phylum Streptophyta; class Magnoliopsida; order Poales; family Poaceae; genus Aegilops; species Aegilops longissima. Next base: position 703 of record JAHIAM010007000.1, read on the forward strand.
ACTCCAAATGCAAAGATTTATATATGAAAAAGATCAGAAAAATCCATTCTATCCATTGGTACAGGTTTCATGCATGTTAAATCAAGTTAACCTTGTGTTTAACCAGAATAAGATAATGCACCTTTAGGGTTATTTCAAATGAGCTATCATTTGAATCCTTGATTCAAATGAGTTCATCCTCTATTATTTCAGCTTGCATTAGGCCAACACATCCATATTGCCATGTCATAGCATGCATCATATTGTTGCATATTGTCATGTGTGTTTACTTTCGGTATGCTTTTATGATAGGTTACGCCCCGAGGATAACCTCGACTATCCATCTGAAGAGCGTTACTCTACCCGTTCCATCGGGCAAGCAACTCATTGATCATTCGATACAAACCCATGTTCTACGCTGCTCTCGTTTACGCATTAAGACAGCGATTCAAACTGTTGTGTGCTGCGGTAGTTGAACCCACTTCCTTTGCATGACTGTCATTGCCACGGTAACTAGATGAAACCCACTAGTATGTGTAGGAGTTAGTTGAGCCATGTTTGTGATTCCTACCATGCTATGCTTGCTATGCTTAGAAATTGTGTCAGGTGCGGCTCATCGGGATGATGAACTGGAGTGAAAAGGTTGTGTTGGTTCGAGTGAAAGTGTTGAACACGTTTTGGTAAAAGGTATCGATGAGAGGCCATGTAGGAGTACATGGTGGGTTGTTTCATTGAAGCCGATCCTAAGGCCCAGATCTGTGTTTGTGATCCATGAAGCAGTTACTACCGCGCATTGGGATCCTTAATTGACCCTCTCGGCTTCTTAACCACCCTTGTTCTTAGTGGGAGTTGCAAGTAGTTTACGGTGTTTGTAGCATGCTAGGGGCCGCATAGCAGCCTGACCTTAGGGTGGGTTGTGTTGCGGTGAGACACGTGGCCAGTGTGAGAGTGCAGTTTGGTATCTCGGAACCCTACACATCGTTCGGGGCTGTATGGGAAACCTCGGCGGACTCCTGCGGATGGAACCCGAATAGGCGATAAACTGGACTAGGGACTTGAGTGTTTAGGTAGGCTGTGGCCGACACCCGTTAGGCTTCAGCTTGAAGGTTGCGGTACATGTCGTATATGGCGTGAAGTGGTGAGCGTGTGTGAAGAAGCACACCCTGCGAGGTTTGATATGATCTATTGAATAGCCGTGTCCACGGAGAAGGACTTACTGGTTACCTATATCAGTTCATAGACAAGTAAATGGATACTACTAAAAGCCTCCAAGATAAGTGTGAGTATAGTGGATGGCCCTCTAGTGGAATGGCGAGAGAGAGGATCCGAGTGGAATATTGTGATGGTGATTAGTGGACTAGTAATGCGACAAATGCTTTACAAAGTGGTGTCACGTGGGATAAGCTTAGCCAAGAGTCAAAGGCTGGCTTGCGCAAATAACTCCACCACCAACTCTTGAGAATGTGCATGTATGATAGGATTACGTGGTAAGACTTCTTTGAGTACCTCCGTGCTCATGTTTGTAATTAATGTTTTTAGAGGAGGACAATACCCCCTCAGGTGGATTCTATGTAGATGTCGACTTGACGGTGAACTAGCCACCCGGTGGCGATCTAAGACTTTGAAGGGCCATTGTGAATAGAAAAGGCTCCAACAAGCTTTCTTTCTTTCTAGAGTCGTACTCAGACTAGTTTGCTTCATATGTGCTTGTATGATTGTATGACTTGAGTTTTGGGTCATGTGACCCTTACCTGTATAAATATGTTATGTATGGCTCCTCGGGCCTCTTAAATAAAATACTTTGAGTTGTAGAGTTTTGTTGTGATGCCTTGTTGTATTTACTCATATCGGGCATATTGCGTGTATGATTGAAATGCTTGGTATGAGTGGGATCCGACAAACTAGTTGTTTATCCTTAGCAGCCTCTCATATGGGGAAATGTAGTCTGGGTAGCCACGGCGATAGTAGTCGCTTCTGACCGGTTCACTTTGAGTCCTGCTATTGAGCACTCTGCTTGGACACTTGGTGGCGGCATGTGTTTCACGTCGTTCCTATATACGTCCTTGAGAAATGTCCATTGTGGTATTGAGTCCTGCCTAGCCTGCTACAGCCGGGATGCGGAGTCCTATTAGCCAGTGCTACAGCCGAATACATCGTTGATGACCGACATGCTTGATGTGATTCATGTATACTGTCCTCATAGAGTTAAGCGCCGCTTTGGGTTCCACGACTAGCCATGTCGGCCCGGGTTCTTTGTCATGTGGATGCTAGCGACACTATCATATCGTGAGCCAAAAGGCATAAGCGGTCCCGGGCCATGGTAAGGCGACACCATAGAGAATACCGTCGCGTGAGGCCACAAAGTGATATGAGGTGTTACAGGCTGAGTCGATGTGACTTGGAATCGAGGTCTGACAGCGTTGGCATCGAGCGAGGGCTGCATGTGGGTTATTCGTAAGCCAAGCTGAGAAGTTGAGTCTAGAAATGCTTTAGTTATATGTAGGGGAATTGATTGTGGGAGGAGCGTAAGGCTCTTTTACTCCTTTACCTTATGCCTCTCGATCTGAGTCATCCTCTTCTCATTAGCGTGGGTATAGGACTAGGCTCTCTTCTCTCTATCGAGGTTCACGTGTTACTAATCCGTAGTAACTTATAGGATTGTTGGTTACATCCTCGATTCGATTTTACTAAATTTTAGTATGCTATCGGTTGAACGAACCTTGATATGATGTTGTTGAGTGGTTTTACAATCTGTTTTGAATGTCTCAAATCTGATTTTGAGCATTTCTGAGATGTTATCTTGCTTGATTTTCCTAGAAATTCTAATGTCTTTGCATTGTGGCTGTGCTTTCGAGATGGCCACCGTCCCGAGAACCAAGTGGTTCGCCGACCCGTGCATTGGTGTGTGTGGTCACCGCAGCAATGCTTGGTTAGGTGATGATTGAGTCTGGTTATCAATGGTATCCTGAATATACAAATCGAGGAGCAGTTTAGAGATTTCAACCAAAGCCAATATCTATGCACGGTCGGTTTATCCATCTTATCCGAACTCTTGAACCACTTCACACTGCTCTTATGGGCTCGGAATCACTATTGGAATGCATTGCAAGATGCAGCCTATTCTATGATGACTATTATTGAGCGAGCGCCTTCTGGGCAACAGCGATTTCAACTACATGCCGAGCATCCCTCCACAGGCGCATGGCTACCTTGAGGGTTTGTACGATGCATCCCATGAGGACTCACTCCTTGCGCTACTACTGAGATCCTGGAGGACAGGGACCCGTGAGAACCGGGCCTTGCGTATGGAGCTTTAATGCCGTTCACGATCCTTTGGGCTACTCGACTCGGTTTGCACCTGCCGTGCAAGCGGATATATGGACATGAGGACTTGTACCACAATGCAGCGATCTGCAGAGACTTTATGGAGTGGCGTGAGGTTGGAGGCATCACTCCTCCTCGTGGGCCTAAATCGCCACCGTTTGTTGGACCACGGCCACATCCAAGTCCTTATGGTCCATAGGCCCCCACGAGTTATACTGTTTCCGGATGATCATGTTCCACTTCGAGCTTGGGTGGTGACTTCTATGAGGACTACTATGGAGCTGCACGAGTTAGTAGTAGTATTCCTAGTATGGTAGTAGTTGTATTTCCACCGTCTGCGTGACTTGTGGGATATGACTTAGTGTGTATCGTTCGGAAGTGTAGAAAAATAATGTATAGGAGTTGGAATGCTTCGGATGAGATGTAGCGCCTTTCCTTATAGTTGTACTCCGTCAGGCTTGTACTAAACTATGAATGGTGTATATGACCGTGGTATATATATATATGGCAGTTTTATATTACCATGTCATACGGATGAACATCTTTGCATTCCATGCTATCCATTACCTTCCGCACTTCCTTGTTAAATTCTGCCATCCTGGTTTAAACCTTTGCTTTGTTTCCCAGGATGGTCAACACCATAACACTCCTGCTGCTCCAGACGGGGAGAAGCTAGTGCAGCCAGAAATGTGAATCTGCATAACCGCCATCTTTGGCGAGGTTATCTTTGAAGCGAGCATAATAAGCGTGAAACCAATAAAACTTCTGGGCCGATTGAACAAAACACCGCCGCCGGCCAAGAAATGATGTGGTTTCACTCAATGACTTAATCAAGCTGTATCCCCAAAGTTCAAATATTCCGTTGAGCCTCTCGGCGGATGATTAACCATGACATCCTACAAGCTGCGTTACGCCAGCGTGGTGAGGCTGACAAGGTCACCTTTGCGCTTATCATCTTGAAGGCCCTGCTAGTCTACGGTGGGAGAGAATTGAGGCTATCGTCCGGTTGGACAAGTTACAACAGGCTGAATTCAGTACCGCCTTCGTGAGCATCATATTCCGGAAAGGTCTTATGGACGCAAAAAGGAGGAATTCTGAGTTTCACCCAAGGTAGGCGGCGGTGGATGCCTACGGCCGTGAATGGGAGGTTAGCATGTTATGCTCCCGAAGAAGTTTCTACCGATGCCAAGAAGCGACAAGGTTCGCATAGGGAGACTTAGCCACGAGCTACCTGGAGACCTATACGCATGAGTGCACCTCTTTTCGAAGCTAGTCAATAAGGCTATCAGCGCGAAGCTAGGCAGACTGATTTTGAGGCTTCGCATAAGCATCCGTGACTACGGATCTTCATCCGGCTCTGGATCCCGAAAGCGCGGGTTTGGGTTCCAAATCTGCTCTACCACCGGGTTCACCCGAGTGCCATCCTTTGAGGCGCCTCGCCCCAACCAGCAGTATGTTCCGCCCAAGACTTATGGAGGCCCCTTTGCTAATGCTGCTCCACACGCAAATGTGATAACTTGCTTCAAGTGTGGAGAGCGGGCCACTACATCCGTGAGTGTCCCCAAAACAACCCGATCAAGTTGGAAAATCTGTTGGCCGTGGCAAACCAGCAGGAAAGGTGCCCTATGCTAAACCAGATTGCCACGCTGCGTGGCCATGTCAACTATGTTTACTGCTGAAGAAACCTATGAGGATCCCAACGTGAGTCCTCGATGCGCTCCTTGTTAATTGCCATCCGGCAGCTGTTCTTTTGAATCTTGGAGCATCTCATTCATTTATTTACGAGAGCTATGTTCATTGCACAACACTACGATACTGTGACATGCATACCTCCATGGAAATTCAAACTCACTGGTTCTAGATGGCAAACCTCTAGAATAAGTCATGGGAATGAAATTCTTGTCGACAGATTAGTCTTTCTTGCATCTCTAATAGCTCTCAAGTCCTCTGGACATAAACATCATCTTGGGTATGGACTGGATGTCAGCCCATTATGCTAAGATTGATTGCTCTACTAGAACTATTCAACTCACCCATCCTTGGGCAAAGACGGTGAATGTTTTAACCCGAGTGTCTAGCGCCAGCTTTACTCCTTAAATGCCAACCCCTTCCGGACCTCGAAGATATTCCAGTAGATCCGTGATTTCCCGGATGTCTTTCGGAGGAACTGCAGGTGTTCCACGGCAGGGGGATGTCGAGTTACGTGATAGATCTTGTTCCGGAACGTCCCAATCTCTAGGAGACCTTATAAGATGGCACCCTAGAACTAGCTGAACTTGAAACAACTCGATGAGTCCTTGCGAAAGGTTTCATCAGTCCTAGTTCATCTCCATGGGCTTGCCCGTCCTCTTCGTCAAGAAGAAGGATGATGCGGATCGGATGGTTGTAGATTACCGACACATCAATTTGGTCACCATCAAGAACAAGTATCCGCTCCCGGGATCAACGATCTGTATGATCCTTCGCTGGATCCTCGATCTTTTCAAGATGGATTTGAGGTTGGGCTACCATCAAATCAAAATCAGAACGGGGACATTCCCAAAAGCGGCCTTTGTTACTCGTTATGGCCATCTGAGTACAAGTCATGTCCCGGATTAACCAATGCTCCAGCCACCTTCTCTCGGTTAATGAACTCAATCTTCATGGAGTATTTGGATAAATTAGTCATGGTATACCTCGATGATATACTCATCTACTCCAAGAATGAGAAGAAGAACATGCGAACATCTAAGACTAGTATTGATGAAACTTCAAGAGCACCGCCTTTATGCCAAATTCTCTAAGTGTGAATTCTGGTTGCGAGAAGTGACCTATCTAGGCCATGTAATCTACGGTAAGGGCATTCTTGTCAATCCCGGCGAGTTCAAGCCGTCCTTGATTGGACTCCACAGAATCGGTCAAGCAAGTTCGGAGTTTCCTCGGCTTAGCGAGCTATTGCAGCTTACAAGTGAAATTTCTCTAAAGTTGCTAAACCTCTACTTGAACTCCTCAAGAAAAGATAAAAAGTTGAATGGGCGCCACGCAGTCTTGAGTTCAGCTTCGAGGAGGCGAAAAGGCGCTGACATCTGCTCCCGTACTTGTTCACCAGATTTCTCTAAGGACTTTATTATCTATTGCGGCGCCTCACGACAAGGACTAGGTTGCATACTCATGCAAGATCGTCATGTGATTGCCTCGCTTCTCGACGATTCGTCCACATGAGGATAACTATCCCACCACGATCTAGAGCTTGCAGCAGTGGTTCATGCACTCAAAACCTGGCGACATTACCTTCTTGGTAATCGTTGCGAAATCTACTGGATCACCAAAGTCTGAAATATATTTCACCCAACGGTTTGAATCTCGAGGCAAAGGCGTTGGGTCGAGTTGATACTGATTACGACTTAGGAATATCTTACACCCAAGCAAAAGCCAATGTCATGGCCGGCACTAAGTCGAAAATCTTATTGTAACAACCTGATGTTACAACAAAATCAACCATTTCTCCACGAGGAATTTAGTAAACTTAATCTCCACATTGTTCCTCGAGGATTCCTTTCCACCACAGGTGGCGAAACCTGACCTTACGGATCGAATCATAGTTGCTCAGCGTTATGATAGAGGGATATCTCGGATCAAGGAGAACATTGCTAAGCGGAACTGCTAAGTGTTTCTCCATAGATGAGCGAGTGTTGTCTTCTTTGAGAATCGCTTGGTGGTTCCCAAGAAACAACAGCTACAGCGATTGATCCTTAAGGAAAGCTCATGACTCTCCTCTCACCATTCATCCCGGTAGTACTAAAATGTATCAAGACCTCGCCGGAGGTTTTGGTGGACTAGGATGAAGAGAAATCGCTCAATACATTGCTAATTACGGCGTCTGTCGTCGAGTTAAGCGAGCATCAACAGCCAGCGGTACCCTTCAACCTTTGGAAATTCTTGAATGGAAATGGGATAAAATCGGTATGGATTTCATTACCGGGTTCCCCGAGGACCAAGAAGGAATAACAGCTATCTTCGTTGTCATTGACCGTCTTTCCAAAGTAGCCCACTTCCTACCCGTTCGGGAGAGTATAACCGCTAGCCAGCTAGCTGATTTGTACATCTCTCAAATAGTGTCTCTTCATGGTGTTCCATTAGAGATTAACTCAGACAGTGGAAGTCTCTTCACCTCTTGATTTTGGGAAAGTTTCCAAAAGCGCTATGGAACTTCGTCTCTCCTTTAGCTTTGCTTTCCATCCTCAATCAAGTGGTCAAGTAGAGCAGTCAATCAAATCCTAGAGGATATGCTTGAGCTTCATCATCTCTTTCGGCATGAATTGGGAAAATGCCTTCCATTACATGAGTTAAACTTATAACAATAGTTATCAAGCCAGCTTAAGCAAAGCCCTTCGAAGTTCTTTATGGATACGGAAATGTGAGCGCCTCTTAAGCTGAGTGAGAGCCGGGAGAGACAACTCTTTGGCTCGGATATGATTGAAGCAGAAGCGAGCAGGTTCGCATTAAATAAATGAAATGAAAACAGCCCAATCTCGTCAAAGAGCCAATATGACCGCAAGCATAAGCCTATGGCTTATGAAATTGGCGAAAGCTTACCTCCGGGTTACCCTTTGAAGGAACCCATCGATTGATATCAAAGGCAAGTTGGCTCCTCGTTACATTGGACCCTTTTAGCATTCTTGCCAAGCGAGGAAGTTGCCTACCAATTAGAACTACCTCCGCATCTTTCCGAGTCCATAGCGTCTTCCGTTTCCCAACTCAAGCGTTGCTACGGATCCTATCCGTGAGTGGACCACGAAATGCTTGATCTCCAAGATAACCTCACCTATCGAGAATATCCGTTCATTATACTCGATCAAGCCGCGTACCACTCGGCGTCGGAATATCAAGTTTCTAAAGGTTCAATGGTCAATCCATTCCTAGCAAGAAGCAACTTGGGAAAGGAGGATAATCTTCGACTTGAGTATCCCACCTTTTATAACAGATCCTAAATCTCAGGCGAGATTCTTTTGAGTGGGGTGAGTTGTCACATCCCAGTTAGACCATGCATTAGGGTGTGCATCATGTTTAAATTTCATTTGAATTTGAAATGGGAAGCAGAAACCCCGTTTACCCCCTTAATTCAACTAGGGTTTACTAAAATTTATTTCAATGAACCTGAAATGCCCTTCAAAAATGCTCATCATCTTTGCTTTGGTTCGAGCCTATGTCAAAGGTGGTGCATCATTTTCTAGGTCATCAAAGGTCCTTGGATTAATTCATAAGTTTTGAACTTGAGCATTTCAAATTATATAAAATATTTTAAATGTCAAAAATTGCCAAACAAAATGTTTCATGTTGGAAATATTCCAACAATGGACGGGGAATTTTGGTGAATTTTAAAACTGTTTTGGTATTTTAGAAAACTCCACAAAGTTACGAAAATTAGAAAAGAATAAAAAACAAGAAAGACTTACAGGCGCCTCCCTACCCGGGCCACCTGCCCGGCCCTTGACAGCCATGACGGCCAAAGCTGTAGCTTGCTCTCCTTGACCGAGCAGCCGAGTGCTTCGGCGAGGCACCGCATGGGTCCTGCCATGCACAGTGCCCGCCTCGCCGCTCCTCTGCTGACCTTGAGATCACCTCCTCTCTCTCCCCGAACCCCATGGACACCTCCTCTCCTCCCGGTCCCTCTCCGTGCTCCCCGCCTTGGCAGCCCGCCGCCCTTGCACCATCGCCCGTAGCGTGCTCCCGCCGTCCGTGCTCCTCCTCACCATGTCCGGGAGCTCCGCCGCCTCCACTACCCCTAACCAGCCAGGCCCGCTCGCTCTAGTGCCCGAGTCTCCCACCGACCTCGCCTCAGGTTCACGTCGCGGAGATCCCTTTTCATATCGCCATCGCTCCGGTTCCGTCCCGGCCTTGTGGAAGCATTCTCTTGGTCCATGGCCGTGAGCCCATCTAACTCCCCTTCCCTCTCTCCTCGCGCCCTCTAGCAGCGTGTGCAGGTCCGCTCACCCGCACACGCCCGCCCGTGGAGCTTCCGTGGCCCGACGTGCTCCCGTGCGGCACTCTCCGGCCACCCGTGGTGTCCATCACACTCCACCGCACCCCATGGGGTCTACCCATGCACTCCCACCTCTCTCCGACCCCTCTAACCCCAACCGGCTCATCCAATAGCAGCGGCCCCGGCGCGCCGCCCTAGCTTCGTCGTCGGCGCCAACTCAAGCCCCGACCCAACCCGCAGCTCCACCAATAGCCGCGGCTTGCACCCGGCTATCCGTAGCAACCTCGCGACTCATTTGGTGCATGGTCCTAAAAACACTCACCTTGGCGTCGGGCTGCCCGTGACTGAATGCGCCGGTGTGGCAGCGTGGACCTTGACCACGTGGGCCCTCGTTGACCTGACGAGTCAGCGTGAGATGGGGCCCGTACCCTTTAACTAAATAGGTTTAGTTTAATTAAACATTAGTTAAGCTAATTACTACGACATGCGGGACCCACGCCAGGTTTGACCTGGGCGTCCCGTTGACCATGTGACGTCACCCGTCTGCTGATGCATGGCAGCGCATTAATCTAATTTCGGATTTATTCTAATCTGATAAATTCGAGAATATAATTCAAATTTCAAATGCTTATAACTTTTAATCTGTAACTCCAAATGCAAAGGTTTATATATGAAAAATGATCAGAAAAATCCATTCTATCCATTGGTACAGGTTTCATGCATGTTAAATCAAGTTAACCTTGCTGTTTAACCAGAATAAGATAATGCACCTTTAGGGTTATTTCAAATGAGCTATCATTTGAATCCTTAGATTCAAATGAGTTCATCCTCTATTATTTCAGCTTGCATTAGGCCAACACACATCCATATTGCCATGTCATAGCATGCATCATATTGTTGCATATTGTCATGTGTGTTTTACTTTCGGTATGCTTTTAATTGACGAGTTACGCCCCGAGGATAACCTCGACTATCCATCTGAAAGCGATACTCTACCCCGTTCCATCGGGCAAGCAACTCATTGATCATTCAGATACAAACCCATGTTCTACGCTTACGCTCTCGTTTCTGCATTAAGACAACGCGATTCAAAGCTGTTGTGTCTTGTGGTAGTTGAACCCACTTCCTTTGCATGACACATCATTGCCACGGTAACTAGATGAAACCCACTAGTATGTGTAGGAGTTGATTGAGCCATGTTTGTGATTCCTACCATGCTATGCTTGCTATGCTTAGAGTTGTGTCAGTGCGGCTCATCGGGATGATGGGCTGGAGTGAAAGGTTGTGTTGGTTCGAGGTGAAAGTGTTGAACACGTTTTGGTAAAGAGTGTATCGATGAGAGGCCATGTAGGAGTACATTGTGGGTAGTTTCATTGAAGCCGATCCTAGAAGCTGAGATCTGTGTTTGTGATCCATAGAAACAGTTACTACCCGCATTGGGATCCCAATTGACCCTCTCGACTTCTTAACCACCCTTGTTCTTAGTCCGGGAGTTGCAAGTAGTTTCTGGTGTTTGTAGCATCTTTGGGGCACATGCATAGCGCTGACCTTAGGGGTGGGTTGTGTTGCGGTAAACACGTGGCCCGTGTGTCAGTGCAATTTGCGTTAATCTGGGAACCTGCACATCGTTGGGCTGTGTAGAAACCTCGGCGGACTCCTGCGGATGGAACCCGAATAGGCGATAAACCTGGACTAGGGACTTGAGTGTTTAGGTAGGCTGTGGCCGACACCCACGTTGGGCTTCCACGCTTGAAGGTTGCAGGTACATATCGTGTAAGCTGGTGAAGTGGTGAGCGTGTGTGAAAAGTACACTGCGAGGGTTTGATATGATCTATTGAATAGCTGTGTCCACGGAGAAGGACTTACGGGTTACCTATATCAGTTCATAGACAAGTAAATGGATACTACTAAAAGCCTCAAGATAAGTGTGAGTATCGTGGATGGCCCTCTGGTGGGATGCGAGAGAGGATCCATGGTGGAGTATTGTGATGGTGATTAGTGGACTGTTGTGCGACAAATGCTTTACAAAGTGGTGTCCGAGATGGATAAGCAGCCAAGAGTCCAAGGCTGACTTCTTGCAAATAACTCCACCACCTTCTTGAGAATGTGCATGTATGATAGGATTACGTGGTGAGACTTCTTGAGTACCTCCGTACTCATGTTTGTAGTTAATGTTTTCGGAGAACAATACTACCCCTCAGATGGATTCTATGTAGATATCGACTTGACAGGTGAACTAGCCACCGGTGGCGATCTAAGGCTTATGAAGGGCCATTGTAGATAGAAAGGCTCCAACAAGCTTTCTTTCTTTCTAGAGTCGTACTCGAACTCGTTTGCTTCATGTATTGGCTTGTATGATTGTATGACTTGAGTGTTGGGTCATGTGACCCCTACCTGTATAAATATGTTATGTATGGCTCCTCGGGCCTCTTAAATAAAATACTTTGAGTTGTAGAGTTTTGTTGTGATGCCTTGTTGTATTTACTCATATCGGGCATATTGCGTGTATGATTGAAATGCTTGGTATGAGTGGGATCCAAACAAACTAGTTGAATTATCCTTGGCAGCCTCTCATATGGGAAATGTGGTCTCGTGTAGCCACAGCGATAGTAGTCCTCTACAGCCAGTTCACGAGTCACGCTAGCCGGCACTCTTGCTTGGACACTTGACTGGCAGGCATGTGTTTCACGTCGTTCCTATATACTGTCGCCGGAAATGTCCGCACATGATGTGGTATTGAGTCTGCCTAGCTGCTACAGCCGGAATCGGAGTCTGTTAGCCAGTGCTGGCCCAGTCTGTCGTTGATGACCGACATGCTCGATGTGATTCATGTATGCATACATCTCATAGGTTAAGCGCCGCTTTGGGTTCCACGACTAGCCATGTCGGCCCGGTTCTTTGTCATGTGGATGCTAAGCGACACTATCATATCGTGAGCAAAGAGCGCAAGCGGTCCCGAGGCCATGGTAAGCGACACGGTAGGAATACCGTGCGTGAGGCCACAAAGTGATATGAGTGTTTTACCGCCTAGAAGTCGATGTGACTTGGAATGGAGTCGACAAGCTTATGCACAAAAGTATACATTTTTAAAGGCTGAAGTACTGTTCATCACATATATAGCGATTAAATTCTCAACCTCAAAGCGATGTGCATGCCATGTAGTAAACCCGTCTGGAGAAGTATAGTAAAAATGAGGTGATTTTACCCGAAAGCGATCGGCAGAACATGGCCTGTCATGCGGTCCCGCGTGTCATGATGTACCAAAGGCGTCTGTGATGTCCCTCTTGAGGCAGAAGCAATACTTCGTGGTTTGAGATGATGGCGAACGAAGTGTGAAATAATGGTTTGCCGTCCTAATGCAGGAAGGTGCGGACATTGTGATTTGACGACTCATTGCTCATTACTACTCTTTGGGCGGTCTGCGGTGGGGTCGTCCCCACCTTAATGCCTTTGTTATTTGGTGCTTGACACGTCGACCGGTTGCTATATGTCCCACATATCGGCGAGGAGTGCTGAATTCATGAAAGGGGGCGTCGACGGAGGGTATACTACAGAATTCATGAAAGGATGACTTAGTTTTGGAAAAATCTATTTTTCTGAGATGCGTACCCACTAGGGTTTATAGGGCTCATCTAAAAACATTCATTTTTCGTTTGGATAAGTCTCGAGTTCTACTATACTAGTAGTAGTACCATTGCATGTTGGATTTGAAGTGCGTTAGATCACCGATGCAAGCGAGTGTCAAGAGAAATAACCAATGCATGTGCAAGTTCATTGGAAATTTAGTGGTCATTCATGCATACATTCTAATTAATAATAAATTAAACATAACTTCTTGAGAAAAATGGCGTACTAATTAGAATTGTAATACTATCGATTAATTGACCACTCACCGTCTACCTTGGTTGGAGAGATTTTGAAATGAGCCATAAGCTGGAAAGGAGGGAGTAGTAACTTTTCGATTACTATTTGTGGCCTTGCATAGATGCAAAATGTATTTTTATAGTGGCCTTGTATAAGTAAATGGAGGAGTACTAACCAAAGTAGTACGTAGTAGGGACGAGGAGTAAGCAGAGGGAGTAGTAAAATTTTCTCCTCGTCTGCGAGCCACCGCTTGCAGCGTGGCGAGGTGTCGTACTAGGTGTGCAATGGTAGTGATAAGTAGTACTAACTACTAGCTAAGTAACGAAAGCTTCACCCTCATCACTGCAAGCCACCGCGCCCGTGGTAGGCGAAAGCGTACTAAGCAAGCTATCTCCTGGATTACCTGCCAGTTGACGGGACACATCAAAAGTACTCGATTATATAGAGCATTGCCTCTAAGGTAGGCCCCCATGGTTTGCCTCTTTTTTAATTTAACATAGCGCGTCAAATGCTTAATTTGTTTGTTCACCCGTGGTAGATGATCCTCCCTCCACCAAGTGGACAAGCAGTACACATGCCAAATTACCACGTGGGCTGCCTTTTCATACAGATATAGGCTCCCACGTGTACCCGTGCAGGTGTGGTTGGGAAAGAGGCTGAGATGCGTGCGCCGTGCGTGCACCTCTTCTCTTCGTGCCCGTCCCCCACCTACGTGGGTGTGTGTGAGAGAGATACAAACCTAGACATAATCGCCGTCCATCCCCATGCCTCTGCCCAGATCCAACCACCAGTCACCACCACCCTCCTCCTCACCTTATCTCTAATCTTTCTCCCTCCATTCTTATATACAAGGGGCCACTTTAAAAATTACAATTTGCAGATATACAAGGCCACTAACACTAATCGATGCAATATTAATGGTGTTTGCCTCGTGGTACTAGCAAAGGAGGACATTAATTATCCCTTGCATGCATGCGGGAGTTTGTAAAAAAATGCATCTTGATGTTACATGCAATGCGGGCATCTTGATAATCCATGAAAACAACACATGGCAAAATTCCACAGCCGAGCGAGAGATTTGAATCTGTTGGGAGGGGCTGTTTGGATCTTGCCGGGGTAGCCAAAATATTGGCGACCCTTTTGTCCACAGTGCCTTTGCCACCGATGAGCGAGAATAGCTCGGGTGCTCATGCTGTCATGCATCCTCCGGTAGCGCTTGCGTTGGAGCGAGCTACGCCTGAGCTGTGTTTTTGTCCCTAGCGCCACCCGAGCCGCCCTTGAGACCAACCGACGACCTGCAAATTCGCCATCCAACCGTAGCCGCGCACATTATGACAGCAACTCAACCAACGGACCGAAATTCATGCAAACCGTGAACAAGCTGCGATATTTCATATAAACAACGGCGAAAATCATATAAAATGCGGTTTTCATACAAACATGGCCAGTTCATTACATTCAAATGAACTACGGCGCTGCTAGATTACGGATAGCGGTATATAATACCTGGCCTAAATGGTTACCCGCCCGATCGATTTGTGTTCCTCGTAATCGGCGACGATCACCGGACTGCACGAGAGCCCGAATATATGTTTCAGCGCAAATGGGCGGCTGCTTCCCACTGCCCCGATATCATTGGCTGGTGCGAAGATGATGGTACCCGGCACGGTTCGAGTTCATCACCGACCACTACTTTGCCATGGCCAGCACCGGCTCGGGTTCATCCGAACATTCCCTCTTGAAGTGGAGCCCATGCGGTCGTGAAGGTTCTCGCAACAAAAAGGATCCGGCAAGAACACCTGCTGTATGCGCGGCGTCGCCTCATGATGGCCTTCATAGGACCAGCGACGGCGGCCTCCATGTTCTACTTCTCCTTGTTGGCGGCGCCCAGCGGCGCTAGCCACCGACTAAATCCTCTCCGCGCACCCGGCTTCTGTTGCTGCTTGCACGCCGTATGACGCGCGGCATAAGTCTCGGCCACGAGAAATGGGAGGCAGTGCGAGAAGCAGCGACATGGGCCAGCAGCGGCGGCGCGTCGCCCGCTCCTCGTCGAGCTGGCACAGGCGGCGAGTTGCTGAACATGCGCCCGGCTTGGCGGCTGGCACAGCTCTGAGCCGAGGCGAGGGAGGGAGGTGGATCAGCGAGCTGCATGGCTTCGTATCCAGCGGGCTTAGCAGCCGGCTTGCATCTCGAACAACTTCTCTTCGTAAGCCATTGTGAAGTGGACAAAATAGTGCGAGGAGATAGAGGCGGCGGAGGTGTGCAATTCTTGGCCATCGTTTGGCCTCGTTTAAATAGGAGAATTAAATATCTCGGCGGACGGAGGACCTCGGCGGCGTTGCGTTCTTGACCCGGTCATGAGCAGGCGTGTGTCGAGTGGGTTTCTCGGCTTCCCATGGCCGGTTTCATGGAAGCGTTTGAATGCGGCGGAGCCTGTTCGGCAGGCGTGCGCATGAGATGGCGCCCTCGACTCGACCTAGGACACCGCGCGATTCTTCCAGCAGCGTGTGGGCTCTTTGAGTGCATAGCCTGCATGTCGGTGACCGCAGCGAGCGGCGCGCAGTGGGAGAACCTTTGGTGGGCAGGAGCGAGTCAGGCGGGCATTTCATAAACCGATGATTGTTCATTGAGTGTGGCGTCATCTTTTCATGTAGATAAGCCTGCTATGTTGATAGCCCGTTTGATCGTTGTGATTCATAAAGACCGCTGCAAACATCAATGTTACGCTTATCACGGATAAGATTGAATAATACCCGTAACAATCCATATCCTTAACAAAGGGTGCATGCGTATGGAGTGCGTGCGTCGTGTGTTAAATGAGTGCGTAATATGCGTATCGATGTTGCCGCTTAGCAGCCGTCGTTAATGTCGTTATGTATGTATGTTAATATTACGCGCCTACATGCGTGCGTGTCTTACCTAACGTGCATGTATGCGTCTTGGTGAGGCTACGCGTCGGGTCGACTGACTTTTCACATCTCGGTAAGTAGATTTTCCAGCCGTTGAATCACGAAATCAAGGGCCTCGGTTTATCATCAAACTCCACCCCTGAGGCCTCCATCCACCACCAACCCGAACCGCCAGCGTTCCCCTGGCAGCCCAGCGTGGCCTCCCGAAACCACTCCACACCGCACGGCCATCCCTCTAACCCCCGTGCACAAGCTTTTTCTCAGGATCCCCACCCACCGCCCAATGACGCGCCCCCAACGCCGGTGACTGCCAACGGTCTCACGACTTTGAAAACCCACCGACCACTAATTTATTACCATTTCTGTCCTTCATGCTCTGCAGCAGCCAGATTGGGCCCTATAGGTAATGTGCGTTGCTGAATGTGGACCGTTTGACTGGTCAATTGATAGTGTTATCAACAAATTACTGAGCTGTATTGTGAGGCGGTGGTATGTAGATCACCTAAAGTGTACTCCTATTTTATTAACACACTACATGCTCAAACTACCACTACTTTTCTTTCAAATACAGGCTGTGGGTGCCCCCATGATTCTGGCCTGATGGTGCAACACTTGTTGCGCCCATGTGAAACGTTGGTGATCAATTGATTGTGTCATCAACAAAATCACGGAGTTATGCGGGTGAGCGGTGTGCATTATAATCATGACATGTATTTGTTTAACATGATATAGGCATAAAGGGCTCATATATGTATAAGCACTCACGCTATAAAACAACGCTTGAACCCGTACCCCTATGAGCACCTTGATGGAGCGTATATGATCTTGAGATTTTCTGGTCACCATAGGTGCCTCGTGGTCGAGTGGAGCGTCTCCTCCCTTTTTAATTTAACATAACGTCAGAGTACATAATTTGTTTGTTCACCGTGGTAGATGATCCTCCCTCCACCAAGTGGACAGCAGTTACGTGCCAAATTACCACGTGGGCTGCCTTTTCATCTGAAATGAGCTCCGTGTACCACGTGGGGTGTGGTTGGGGAAAGAGGCAGGAGTCGTCTTGGTCGTGCACCTCTTCTCTTCGTGCGTCCCCACCTACGTGGGTGTGTGAGAGAGATACAAACCCTAGACATAATCGCCGTCCATCCCCATGCCTCTTGATCCGACCACCAGTCACCACACCCCCTCCTCCTCACCTTATCTCTAATCTTTCTCCCTCCATTCTTATATACAAGGGCACTTTAAAATTACAATTTGCAGATATACTGAGCCACTAACACTAATCGATGCAATATTAATGGTGTTTGCCTCGTGGTACTAGCAAGGAGGACATTAATTATCCCTTGCATGCATGCGGGAGTTTGTAAAAAATGCATCTTGATGTTACGTGCAATGCGGGCATCTTGATAATCCATGAAAACAACACATGGCAAAATTCCACAGCGAGCGAGGATTTGAATCTGTTGGGAGGGCTGTTTGGATCTTGCCGGGGTAGCCAAAATATTGGCGACCCTTTTGTCCACAGTGCCTTTGCCACCGATGAGCGAGAATGGCTCGGGTGCTCATCTGTCATGCATCCTCCGGTAGCGCCGTTGGAGCGAGCTTCGCCACGAGCTGTGTTTTTGTCCCTAGCGCCACCGAGCAGCCCTGAGACCAACCGGCGACCTGCAAATTCGCCATCCAACCGTAGCCGCACACATTATGACACAACTCAACCAACGGACCGAAATTCATGCAAACCGTAGACAAACTGATATTTCATATAAACAACGGCGAAAATCATATAAATACGGATTTTCATACAAACATGAGCCATTTCATTACATTCAAATGAACTACGCGGTGCTAGTTACGGATAGCGGTATATAATACCTGGCCTAAATGGTAGCCGCCCGATCGATTTGTGTTCCTCATGTCGACACGATCACCGGACTGCGAGGAGCCGGTATATGTTTCAGCGCAAGGGCTGCTTCCCCTTGCCAGCGATATCATTGGCTGGTGCGAAGATGATGGTGACGGCACGGTTGAGTTCATCACCGACCACTACTTTGCCATGGCCAGCACGGCTCGAGTTCATCCGAACATTCCCTCTTCCAGTGGAGCCCATGCGGTCGTGAAGGTTCTGCAACAAAAAGGATCGGCAAGACACCTGCTGTATCGCGGCGTCGCCTCGCGGTGGCCTTCATGGGACCAGCGGCGGCCTCCGTTTCTACTTCTCCTTGTTGGCGGCGCCAGCGGCGCGCCACCGACTCTCCTCTCCGCGCACCGGCTTCGTTGCTGCTTGCATGCGCGGCCGCCCGCATAGTCTCGGCCCTGGCGAAATGGGAGAGCGATGCAATGACAGCATGGGCAACATGTAGCGCCGTCTTGCCGCTCTCCGTCGAGCTAACTGGAGGCGGCGAGTTCTGGGCTTGTAGCCGGCAGAAGCGGCAGCGCTCTGTCGGCGGGGAGGGAGGTGGATCAGCGAGCTGCATAGCTTCGTATCGGCCGAGCTGCCCGCCCGGCTTGGATCGCGGAACAACTTCTCGCCGTAAGCCATTGTAAGTGGACAAAATGGTGCGGGAGATAGGAGAGGCGGCGGAGGTGTGCAATTCTTGGCCATCGTTGGCCTCGTTTAAATAGGAGATTAAATATCTCCTACGGACGGGAGGACCTCGGCGGCGTTGCGTTCTGTGGCCAGCCCGGTCATGAGCGGGCGTGTGTCGAGTGGGTTTCTCGGCTTCCGCAGGCGGTTTCATGAAGCGTTTGAATGCGGCGCGGAGGCTGTTCAGCGGTGTGCGCTTGATGCGCCGACTCGACCTAGGACCGCGCATAGTTCTTCCAGCGGCGTGTGGGCTCTTTGGGTGCATAGCACGCATGTGGTATTAGCGAGGCAAGCGCACCCAGCGAGGAACCTTTGGTGGGCGGGGAGCAGTCCGAGCGGGCATTTCATAAACCGATGATTGTTCATTGAGTGTGGCGTCATCTTTTTCATGTAGATAAGCCTACTATGTTGATAGCCCGTTTGATCGTTGTGATTCATAAAGACCGCTGCAAACATCAATGTCGCTTATCACAGATAAGATTGAATAATACCCGTAACAATCCATATCCTTAACAAAGGGTGCATGCGTATGGGTATGGATGCGTGCGTGTGTTCGTGAGTGCATGTATGCGTGTATCGGTGTTGCGCGGCATGCATGCGTATTATGCGTTATGTATGTATGTGGTAGTATTGCCGCCTACCATGCGTGCGTGTCTTACCTATTCGTCTGCATATTATGCATTCGGTGAGGCTACGTCCCGGTCGACTGACTTTTTCATCTTAGTAATTAGATTTTCCGCCGTTGGATCTGAAATCAAGGGCCTCAGTTTATCATCAAACTCCACCCCCTGACCTCCATCCACCACTGGCCGAACCGCTAGCCCCTGCGCTTCATGACAGCCCGCCCTCCCGAAACCACTCCCACCGCCCGCGGCCATCCCTCTAACACCGTTACAAGCTTTTTCTCCGGGGATCCCCACCACGCTTGATGAAACGCCCCAACCGCGGTGGTTGCCCACCAGAAGTCTCACGACTTTGAAAACCACCGACCACTAATTCTTCACCATTTCTCCCCCTTCATGTCTGGCGCGAGCTGGTGCAGGCCCTATGGTAATGTAACGTTCTTTGAATGTGGACCGTTTGACTGAGTCGATTGATGCGTGTTATCAACAAATTACAGAGCTGTATTGTCGGCCAGTGACTGTATGAATCACCTAAAGTGTACTCCAATTTTATTAACACGACATACTCAAACTACCCTTCTTTCTTTCAAATGTTAGACTGGACGAACTTTACAGTTACAGCCTCGATGGTGCAACACTTGTTGCGCCCGGCGTGGAAACGTTTGTTAGTCGATTGGTAATGTCATCAACAAAATACGGAGTTGTACGGGTGAGCGGTGACGATATAATGGCGGCATGTATTTGTTTAACATGATATAGCAAGCGCAGGGAGCTCATATGTCACAGCGCAAGCACTCACGCTATAAGCGCACACCACATGAACCCTACCCTATGAAACGCCGAGAGAGAGTGGGTAACATATATCATCTTGAGATTTCACGGAGTCACCATAGGTGCCTCGTGATCAAAGGAACGTCTCATCCCTTTGAGCGTACATGGCGGAAAATACTGGAAATTAATACAAGATCAATCACGAGTACCGGGACTTTAACCTTGGTGGATAGAGAAATCACATCCTCTAACCATCCAACCACATGTGCCCTTGCACGACAAAATGTATGTGGTGACCGTGATGAGCTTATTCTGAAGATCAGTGACCATATCGTGCTTTCTCTTCAAATACAATGATAAAGAAGTGTCGTCAGCAAAATATGGAGTACGCTTCAAATACACCAAAGATCCGTTAGTGTCATCAACAAAATATGGACACGTATCGTGAGCTGAATACCGTTGTACTATTGTATAAGCTTATTTTCTTGTGAGTGGCCGATTCTTATGCGTGTGTGGTGTGGTGGGCACATCATTTCTAGTTGTGGTGAGTCAACAAGAAGACTCATGCGTTGTTTCCATCTGCGCCACATATATAGGTTGAACCGAGACGTGTTATATGAAGACCCATGTGGAGGACTCGGCGTGCAACACGAAGCTATCAAAATCGCGGAGGACTCTATCCCCACTGGTGATAAGCCGACTATATGATGATTTGTAACCCTAGGCCCATAGTATGTTATACAAGCTTGGGGGCTGGTTAAGTGAATAGTATACACGCTTTAATACCTGGTATTCCGTGTGCTTTGTACACACCTATAACTAATATCTTTGATTACCAGGGTAGGCTCTTTCTTCAACTGCAAGGTCCGATCCAAACTAAGGGTTAAAACTTTTCGTGTTACCATCAGCCTAACAACAAGGGATAACCCTACCGAATGATATGATGAAATCATATCTGCCAACTAAGAGGAATTGTAACCGGGAGGCAGTAATGTGAGAGGGCCTACAAGATATTAATGCGTCAAAGGAGACACGTAGGCATATATGTCAAGTATAGAGGGCTAGTAGAGACCGTGCATGTGTATATATGCATGTGGAGAAATAGTGTTTCCAAACAGAAGTTAGTGAAAAGAGTGGGCACATAGTAGTCCAGAAAGAGAGAGAGAGAGCGGAGAGCATGTGCGTGAGACACCCACGACACCACCAGAGAGATTGTGAGCATGTGTGAAAGAGAAATGCCGATGCATATAAAAATGTGTGCACTTATGCATTAGATAGAGAGAGATATAGCAACGTCTGAGAGAGCAGTGAGAGTATAGTGCATCTCGTGTAAGCGGTTCTAGCATTAAAAATTAAAATATAAATGGCATTATTTTTGAGATGAGATCATGAATTTTGCAAATTAGTATGAATGAAAATTGGTCTATCAGACACCTATACTCTATTGAATTCTAGCATGTGCATGTTTTATTTCATATTATCGATCCATAGAGTGAGAGCGGTTTGAAACTGAGGCAATGGATGATTTTGCAATTCATATATAAACATTAATTAGTGCACTCCATGTTGTTGAGTGTGAAGCACTTTATACATTTATCACTTGCATGGATACATTCCAAATTGCTAGCACTGAAATAGAATACATGTCGAATTCAACATAAAGGGGTTTCAAGATTCGATTGATTCATAGGAAGTGCATTCATCTTTTTGAATCGAGATAATGGCATTTGTAAATCAGATGTAAAGGGGCATCAATCTTTGTTGTGAGTTTGAACATGCTATATATATTCATCACGCATATCTAACTTGTTTTTGCAACCAAGGAGATTATATACGGAACCATGCATGAACTGAGGTAAGTTGCATATTTTTAATATATACTCGTGTACAATGTATATTCAAATGTACCCCTCCATTCCAAAATAATCATTAGCTTTAAGATTTTCAAGAGTAAAGATTTGTGAAGTTTGACAAATCCTGAAAGTTCAATTCAAGAGAACCGAAAGCGTTAATGTACAATCCCAAATATTGAGCGAAGCACCAAATAGGCCTCTGGTCAGTCACCGAAACGCCTTGAAGACTAATGTTTTTGGTGGTAGAAATTACTATCCGACTCTGCCCGTGTAGCCTATCAGCCCGATGTCCAAAGGTCTAAACTGGGGTAGGTTTGTAACTTCACCAAGGAGCCGGATCTCAACCGCCTCCGAAGCATTCATTCATCATGTGGCCCTAAACCTGCCATGCGCTCGGCGAAATCTATCCATACCCATTTGGGACACTGACATGACTCTCCTACCCTAACCCATAATATGTCCGAAATTTTAGATGGGGGCAAAGGTTGTAACTTTTCCCAAATTTCAAACAAGCGGCTCCCAAGCCAAAACATTGTTCCCTTTGGTTCCCGCCTCCCTCCGTTTCCCATTCATACTCCATGGGCAGCAATGGCCTCTCCACCAGCCTTGAAACTTGAGCCTCCTCCGTCGGTCCGTCCTCCACCCCTGTAGCCAATCCACACGCCGCCCTCCTCCATCATGCCGGGCAGTACCCACAGTAAATCGTCCAGCATAACCCTTAAGCCATAGCACCCCTCAAGGACTTAACAGCTGGCCGAGCAGAGCTGGCTCCACGGCAGCTTGGCCAGATGTGCGCCGTACCAGAACCACTCCGACCACGCCATCACATGCCTCCTTGATGCGGCTCCTTTATGCATAATCGTCCACCTTTGATGGCCCGGCCCCTCGCCGTCGTTAAGCACGCCTGGATCCCCACTTCCCCGACGTCCGACAGGTGGCCACGCCTCCCCACTCAACAGCAGCCATGGGTTCATCCAAGCTGCACCGTCCTCCACAACCCACGGTGTTGACGGCAAACAACAAGAAGATCGTCGGAAAAAGCAGACACAGCACCTGCACTGCCAGCGAGTGGTACTCCTCTTCCACTTATTCATAAATCTTACATCTCCGCTCACTCGTATTCATCCCACGAAAGAAACTAGTTGGCGCTTCTTGCTGCATCTTCTTACGTGATACTAAATGCTGAGTTTCCTCCTTTTACTATTTCACCTTTACTAGAGGTGATAGCCGCTTTGATTTCAATTGAAATTGATCGAACGCCAATTAAAAGCGACACCCACTTGAGGCGCGCTTGGAGCACCTAGTCCACATTCCACAGGGAGGCGGGCGTATCAGTGTCTATCATTAGAAGTGCAGGCTGCGGAGCTGCTTACGCCCGATCACAGTTCAGCGGGGCTGAATGGATGGGCGAGCAGTGCCAACTGCAGCCGATGTGATGAGGTGAGGAGGCCTTGAGTAGGGAGGAATCTTTGGGCGATGGTGGGTGGCGTTTGAGGAAGATCAATCAATTTCTGGTAGCTAGAAGGTGAGCGAAGAGATCTGCCCGTTCTTTGTACATCAGACGGTGCAAAAATGGACCCAACCTATTGCTTTCAATCGACTATTGTTATGGATTGTCGAAACCGGCGGATCTCCGGGTGGGGGTCCCGAGCTGTGCGTCTAGGCGGATGGTAGCGAGGAGACAAAGGGACGATGTTGTTTTTATCCAGGTACGGGCCTCTCGATGGAAATTAACCTTACTCCTGCTTGATTAATATTGATGATATGGGTAGTACAAGGTAGATCTACCATGAGATCGAGGCTAAACCTGAAATAGCCTATGGTATGATTGTTGTTAGAGTCCTGTGGACTAAAACCCTCGGTTTATATAGACACGAAGAGGGTTAGGGTTACAAGAATCGGTTACAATGGTGAGGATCTACATATCCGTATGTAAAGCTTGCCTTCCACGCCTTGAGAAAGTCCCATCAGGACACGGGGCGAAGTCTTCAATCTTGTATCTTCATAATCCGGGGAGTCCGGCCAAAGATGGATAGTTACTATCCGGACACCCCCTAATCCGGGGCTCCTCATTAGCCCACAGAACCAGGCTTCAATGACGGCCGAGTCCGGTGGCATATTGTCTTCAGCATTGCAAGCGGGTTCCTCCTCCGAATACTTAGTAGAAAGATTTTGAACCTAAGGATAGTGCCGGCTGTGCCAAGCAAGTTCCACATACCCGTAGAAGAAGATAATTTTACCTGTGAATCTGCTTTGGCCGTATTCGCTGATGACATCACACCACAGCCAGGCCTTTATTAGAATCGGTTTTACTATCCCACCTTAAGCGCGTTTAGCGGCGGTTTCATAGCACGTCTTAGCCGCCATGAGATCATGCCCCCTGTTCAGGATTCTCCATTCAATGTCTGAGCATTGGTAACTTAATAGGTACTTGGTAGTGCGCCTCCTCCTTGGCTGGTCGAGTCCCAGTCTGTCCGCAGAGGAGGCTCTTGGTATTCAGCACTCTTTATAATGAGACCAGGTCTGCTCCTTTCTTTCAATCTCAATCGACTCCGCCCCTCGGCTTGAGTTCCAACACCCAAAGCTCCAGGTTGAGCGCTTGGACCTTGATGATGTCGGCTCCGACACCACTCCGACGATTGGATGCCTTCCTACATCACCGGAAGAAGATGTGCTAAAAGGCGAGAAGCGCCGTGAATCTAACCGTGAAATTACATATAGGCTGCCTGCCCAAGGGCGTGATTATTCCCACTCCTGAGCTTGGTGAGGCGTGGTGTTACGTATCTCACCCTTCGCCGGGGTTGAAGCGGCTGGACCCCGCCGTGAGGGATCATGTTTTATTATGGGCTGGAAATTCCATGACTTGGATCCGAGTCCGTCCTCACGCCTCGCCGTTTATTATGCGTATGTGAAGCCTTCCTCCACATTACCCCTCACTTGGTTGTGGCTCAAGACCTTCAAAGTGGGCGAAGATGATCAAGAGGCACCGGGATGAGTGTGGAGGGGCTGTTACAAAGCAAGAATGCAAAGCGCTCCATGGCAGGAAGCTCCTTTTCAAGAAGGGCTCGGTCTGTAACAACAAAGTGTTTACATCACGCTCGGGGCACCAAATAGGTGGCGCCTCCCACGCCTTCGTTAAGGTCCTCCACAGTGGCTGGCGTCATGGGTCAACAAGAGACTTGGCTGGGGAGCCGTCCAGGCGTCTACCTTTCCTGCTTGGGCCACTTGACCGAGACCTCCAAGAGAGAGAGATCAATCTGAGTCGTAGTAAGTAGCGGGTCATCTTGATTCGGTGATGTTGTTGATTCAGGTTCAGCGGACCCTTGAGGGATTCGTTTTCAGGGGTCTTGGCGCCGAGATCAAACCTCTCGCCGTCTAGCGCCTACCATGAATCGGCGGGACCTAAACTACTAAATGGAACAGCACAAGAGACAAGATTTATACTAGTTACATGGCCTGTTGTGGTGTAATTGTTGGGAGCGTAGTAATTTCAAAATTTTCTCGATCACGCCAAGACCATGGTGATGGCATAGCAGCGAGGATAAGTATCCGTCCCGTACCCTCGTGAACCGGCGAGGCGTTATAACTTAGCGGTTGATGTAGCCATTACTTCTTCCCGATCAAGCGATCCAGAAGTACGAGCGTCACGGCACCTCCGAGTTCTGCACGTTCAGCTCGATGGCGTCCCTCGAACTCCGATCCAGCCGAGTGTTGAGGAGAGTTTAAATCGACCTGACAGCGTGGTAGCGATGATGATGTTCACCGGCGCGAGGCTTCGCTAAGCTCGCTACGGTATATGGTCGAGGTGTGTCTGGTGGAAGGGGCACACGCGCAGCTAAGGCGATCTGTCGATCAACTTGTGTGTCATGGGGTGCCCCTGCCTGTATATAAGGAGGGAGGGAGGGCTGGCGGCCGAGAGGAGGCGCAGGGGGTGTCCTACTCCTACTAGGGTGGGATTCCCCCAAATCCTAGTCCAACTAGGGTTTGACCAAGGGAGAGAGGGGAGAGGCGCCACCTTCTCCCTAATCCTAATAGGACTAGGGAAGGGGGAAGGCTGCGACCAGCTATAGGGCCCCCTCTCTTTCACTAAGGCCCATCAAGGCCCATTGACTCCCCAGGGAGGTTCAGTAACCCGAGTACTCGGTAAAATTCCCAATTTCACGGAGTGATTCGGAAGTCAAACATAGGCTTCAATATATCAATCTTTATGTCTCGACCATTTGAGACTCCTCGTCATGTCCGTGATCTCATCCGGGACTCGAACAACCTTGGTACATCAACATCATAAAAACTCATAGTAAGCATCGCCGAAGCGTTAAGCGTGCGGACCCTACGGGTTCGAGAACTATGTGAACATGACCGAGACACCTCTCGGTCAATAACCAATAGCGGGACCTGGATGCCCATATTGGTTCCTACATATTCTCTGAAGATCTTTATCGGTCAGACCGCGCATAACAACATCGTTGTTCCCTTTGTCATCGGTATGTTACTTGCGAGATTGATCGTCGGTATCCAATACCTAGTTCAATCTCGATTCTTGGCAAGTCTCTTTTCTCGTTCCGTAATACATCATCTCATAACTAACTCATTAGTTACAATGCTTGCAAAGGCTTAGGTGATGAGCATTACCGAGAGGGCCGAGAGATACCTCTCCGACAATCGGAGTGACAAATCCTAATCTCGAAATATGCCAACCCAACATGTACCTTCGGAGACACCTGTAATGTACCTTTATAATCACCCGATTACGTTGTGGCGTTTGGTAGCACCAAAAGTGTTCCTCGGGCAAGCGGGGTTGCATAATCTCATAGTCATAGGAACATGTATAAGTCATGAAGAAAAGCACTAGCAACAAACTATCGATCGGGTGCTATGCTAATGGAATGGGTCATATCAATCAGATCATTCAACCAATGATGTGATCCGTTAATCAAATAACAACTCCTTGTTCATGGTTGGAAACATAACCATCTTTGATTAACGAGCTAGTCAAATAGAGGCATACTAGTGACACTCTGTAGGTTTATGTATTCACACATGTATTATGTTTCCGGTTAATACAATTCTAGCATGAATAATAAACATTTATCATGATATAAGAAATAAATAATAACTTTTATTATTGCCTCTAGGGCATATTTCCTTGATCTCCCACTTGCACTAGAGTCAATAATCTAGATTACAGTAATGATTCTAACACCCATGGAGTCTTGGTGCTGATCATGTTTTGCTCGTGGAAGAAGGCTTAGTCAGCAGGTGCAACATTCGAGATCCGTATGTATCACATATCTCTATGTCTCCCCTGGACCAAATCCGGATGGAGTTAAGCGTCTTTTGATGTGCTTGGTTCTCTTGTGAAATCTGGATTCCTTTGCCAAAGCAATTGCAGTATTGTCACAAAAAGATTTTCATTGGACCCGATACACTAGGTTCAACACCTAGATGGGTTATGAACTCCTTCATCCAGACTCCTTCATTAGCTGCTTCAAAGAGCTATGTACTCAACTTCACATGTAGATCCCATAGCGACGCTTTGTTTGGAACTGCACTGCTGGCAGCTCCACCGTTTAATGTAAATCGTATCCGGTTTGCGATTTAGAATCAATCGGATCGAGTGTCAAAACTTGCATCGGCGTAACCGTTCTGACAGCTCTTTGTCCACCGCCATAAATGAGAAACATATCCTTAGTTCTTCTCAAGTACTTAAGGATGTTCTTGACCGCTGTCCGATGATCCACTCTGGATTACTTTGGTACCTACTGCTAAACTTACGACAAGGCACATCAGTCTGGTACAGCATTGCATACATGATAGAGCCTATGGCTGAAGCATATAGGAACATCTTTCATTTTCTCTCTATCTTCTGCGGTGGTCGGGCATTGAGTCTTACTCAACTTCACACCTTGTAATACCGGCAAGAACCCTTTCTTTGCACTGATCCATTTGAACCTTTTCAAAACTTTATCAAGGTATGTGCTTTGTGAAAGTCCTATTAAGCGTCTTGATCTATCTCTATAGATCTTAATGCCCAATATGTAAGCAGCTTCACGAGGTCTTTCATGAAAACTTTTATTCAAGTATCCTTTATGCTATCCAGAAATTCTATATCATTTCCGATCAATAATATGTCATCCACATATAATATCGAGAAATGCTCTGAGCTCCACTCACTTTCTTGTAAATCGAGGCTTCTCAAAAGTCATATAAAACCAAATCTTTGATCACACTATCAAAGCGTTTATTCCAACTCGAGAGGCTTGCAGTCCATAAATGGATCATTTGGAGCTTGCACACTTTGTTAGCTCCTTTGGATCGACAAAACCTTCGGTTGCATCATATACAACTCTTCTTCGAAATCCATTCAGGAATGCAGTTTTAACATCCATTTGCCAAATTTCATAATCATAAAATGCGGCAATTGCTAACATGATTCGGACGGACTTAAGCATCGCTTCTGGGTGAGAAGGTCTCATCGTAGTCAATCCCTTGAACTTGTCGAAAACCTTTTGCAACAAGTCGAGCTTTATGAAGCGATAACATTACCATCGGCGTCAGTCTTCTTCTTGAAGATCCATTTATTCTCAATTGCTTGCCGATCATCGGGCAAGTCAACCAAAATCCACACTTTGTTCTCATACATGGATCCCATCTCAGATTTCATGGCCTCAAGCCATTTTGTGGAATCTGGGCTCACCATCGCTTCTTCATAGTTATTAGGTTCATCATGTTCCAGTAACATGACTTCCAAAATCAGGATTACCGTACCACTCAGTGCGGATCTTTTCTGGTTGATCTCGAGATTCTGTAGAAACTTGATCTGAAGTTTCATGATCATCATCATTAGCTTCCTCCTATTTGGTGTAGGTGTCACGAAACTGTTTTACGTGATGTACTACTTCTCAATAAGGGAGTAGATGGGGATTATCTCATCAAGTTCTACTTTCCTCCCTCACTTCTTTAGTGAGAAACTCTTTCTCAAAAGTTTCCAATTGCAACAAAAATCTTGCCTTGGATCTGTGATAGAAGGTGTACCCAACTGTCTCCTTTGGGTATCCTATGAAGACACATTTCTCGATTTGGGTTCGAGCTTATCAGGTTGAAGCTTTTCACATAAGCATCAGCAGCCCCAAACTTTCAAAAGCGACAACTTTGGTTTCTTGCCAAACCACAGTTCATAAGGCGTCGTCTCAGCGGTTTAGATGGTGCCCTATTTAAAGTGAATGTAGCGTCTCTAAAGCATAACCCCAAAAGCGATAGCGGTAAATCGGTAAGAGACATCATAGATCGCACCATATCTAATAAAATACGATTCTGACGTTCGGACACACCATTACGTTGTGGTGTTCAGGTGGCGTAAGTTGCGAAACTATTCCGCATTGTTTCAAATGTAGGCCAAACTCGTAACTCAAATATTCTCCTCCACGATCAGATCGTAGAAACTTTATTTTCTTGTTACGATGATTTTCCACTTCACTCTGAAATTCTTTGAACTTTTCAAATGTTTCAGACTTGTGTTTCATTAAGTAGATATACCCATATCTGCTCAAATCATCTGTGAAGGTGAGAAAATAACGATATCCATACGAGCCTCAACATTCATTGGACCACATACATCGGTATGTATGATTTCCAATAAATCTGTTGCTCTCTCCATAGTTCGGAGAAGCGGTGTTTTAGTCATCTTGCCCATAAGGCACGGTTCGCAAGTGCCAAGTGATTCATAATCAAGTGACTCCAAAAGTCCATCGACATGGAGTTTCTTCATGCGTTTACACCGATATGACCTAGCGGCGGTGCCACAAATAAGTTGCACCATCATTATCAACTCTGCATCTTTTGGTTTCAACATTATGAATATGTGTATCACTACTATCAAGATTAAGTAAAACAAACCATTCTTCAATGGTGCATGACCATAAAGATATTATTCATATAAATAGAACAACCATTATTCTCTGATTTAAATGAATAACCGTCTCGCATCAAACAAGATCCAGATATAATGTTCATGCTCAACGATGGTACTAAATAACAATTATTTAGGTCTAATACTAATCCGAAGGTAGATGTAGAGTGGCGTGCATCTTGAGCGATCACATCGACTTTGGAACCATTTCCAAGCGCATCGTCACCTCGTCCTTAGCCAATCTTCAGCAATCCGTAGCCCTGTTTGAGTTGCAAATATTAGCTTGAGAACCAGTATCAAATACCAGTGCTACTGCGGTATTAGTAAGGTACACATCAATAACAAGTATATCACATATACCTTTGTTAACCTTGCCATCCTTCTTATCCGCCAAATACTTGGGCAGTTCGCTTCGATTGACCAGCACTTGCAATAGAAGCACTCGGTTTGAGCTTAGGACCAGACTTGGGTTTCTTCTCTTGATCAACAACGCTTTGCTCTTTTAAGTTTCCTTTTCTTTCCTTTGCCCTTTTCTTGAAACTAGTGGTTTTGTTAACCATCAACACTTGATGCTCCTTTTTGATTTCTACCTCCATGACTTTCAGCATCGCGAAAAGCTCGGGCATAGTTTTGGTCATCCCTTGCATATTATAGTTCATCACAAGCTCTTGTAGCTTGGTGGCGTGATTGGAGAATTCTGTCAATAGCGCAATCATCCGGAAGATTAACTCCAGTTGAATCAAGTGATTGTTATATCCGGACATTACGAGTATATGCTCCTTGTGAACCATTCTCCTCCATCTTACAGCTATAGAACTTATTGGAGACTTCATATCTCTCAATCCGGGCATTAGCTTGGAATATAACTTCAACTCTGGAACATCTCATATGCTCCATGGTGTTCAAAAGCAGCGTTGAAGTCGGTTCTAAGCCGTAAAGCATGGCACCTGAACTATAGAGTAGTCATCAGCTTTGCTTTGCGGGCGTTCACAACTTAGGCGCAGCCCTTACACCGGGCACGGCACCTAGCGGTGCTTCAGGAGATAATTCTTACATGCAGCAATAAGGATAATCCTCAAATTCACGGACCCAGTCCGTGTAATTACTACCATCATCTTTCAACTTTGCTTTCTCAAGGCGCATTAAAATTCAGCGGAACAACAATGAGCCATCTATCTACACATCATAGACAAGCAAGATACTATCAGGTACTAAGTTCATGATAAATTTAAGTTCAATTAATCATATTACTTAAGAACTCCCTTAGAAAAATATCCTCAATTCTCTAAGTGATTCGTGATCCATTTCAACTACACCATGACCGATCATCACGTGTGATGGAGTAGTTTCAATAAGTGAACATCAATATATTGATCATATCTACTATATGATTCACGCTCGACCTTCGGTCTCCGTGTTCGAGGTCATATCTTATATGCATAGCTCGTCAAGTATAACCTGAGTATTCGGCGTGTGCAACTGTTTTGCACCGTTGTATTTGAGCGTAGAGCCTATCACCCGATCATCACGTGGTGTCTCGGCACGAAGAACTTTCATAGCGGTGCATACTCGGGAGAACACTTCTTGATAATTTAGTAAGGGATCATCTTATAATGCTACCGTCAATCAAAGCAAAATAAGATGCATAAAGGATTAACATCACATGCAATCAATATAAGTGATATGATATGGCCATCATCATCTTGTGCTTGTGATCTCCATCTCGAAGCTTAAATCATGATCACCATCGTCGGCGCGACACCTTGATCTCCATCGTAGCATCGTTGTCGTCTACGCCAA
The DNA here is from genome assembly GCA_021605205.1 of Aegilops longissima. Lineage (NCBI taxonomy): Eukaryota > Viridiplantae > Streptophyta > Magnoliopsida > Poales > Poaceae > Aegilops > Aegilops longissima. The sequence goes on from JAHIAM010007000.1 coordinate 32,278, forward strand.
CTATTGCTTCTCGACTATCGCTACTCCTTAGTGATAAAGTAAAGCAATTACATGGCGTTGCATCTCATACAATAAGCGACAACCATATGGCTCCTGCCGATTGCCGATAACTTCGGTTACAAAACATGATCATCTCATACAATAAAATATAGCATCATGTCTTGACCATATCACATCACAGCATGCCCTGCAAAAACAAGTTAGGCGTCCTCTACTTTGTTGTTGCAAGTTTTACGTGGCTGCTACGGGCTGAGCAGAACCGTTCTTACCTCGCATCAAAACCAGCGATACTTCGTCAAATAGACTCGTTTTAACCTTCTCAAGGACGAAGGCGTATGCACCAGTTCAACTAAAGTGAGAGAGCACAGACACCCTTGGTCACCTTTAAGCAGCGAGTGCTCACGGCGGTGAAACCAGTCTCGCGTAGCGTCTGCGTAATGTCGGTCCGGCGCTTCATCTCAATACCGCTGAACCAAAGTATGACATGCTGGTAGGTAGTATGACTTATATCGCCACAACTCACTTGTGTTCTACTCGTGCATATGACATCAAGCATAAAACCAGGCTCGGATGCCCTGTTGGGGAGCGTGGTAATTTCAAAAATTTCCTCGATCACGCAAGACCATGGTGATGGCATAGCGAAGGATAAGTGTCGTCCACGTACCCTCGTGAACCCGGCGGGCGTTATAACATGCAGTTGATGTAGTGGTACTTCTTCCCGATCCAACCGATCAAGTACGAGCGTCACGGCACCTCCGAGTTCTGCACGTTCAGCTCGATGGCGTCCCTCGAACTCGATCCGAGTGTTGAGGAGAGTTTAAATCAACCTGCGGCGTGGTGGCGATGATGATGTTCCGGCGCGGGGCTTCGCCTAAGCTCCGCTACGGTATGATCGGTGGTGTAATCTGGTGGAAGGGCACCACACAGCTGAGGCGATCTGTCGATCAACTTGTGTGTCATGGGGTGCCCCTGCCCCTATAATAAAGGAGGGAAGGGAGGGGCTGGCGGCCTAGGAGGGGCGCTGGGGTGTCTACTCCTACTGGGGTAAGTTCCCCAAATCCTAGTCCAACTAGGGTTTGACCAAGGGAGAGGGGAGAGAGGCGCCACCTTCTCTAATCCTAATAGGACTAGGGAAGGGGAAGGCTGCTGACCAGCTATAGGGCCCCTTTTCTCTTTCCCTACTAAGGCCCATCAAGGCCCATTGACCCCGGGAGTTCAGTAACCCGGTACTCGATAAAATTCCCAATTTCACGGAGTGATTCCGAGTCAAACATAGGCTTCAATATATCAATCTTTATGTCTCGACCATTTGAGACTCCTCGTCATGTCCGTGATCTCATCCGGGACTCGAACAACCTTCGGTACATCAACATCATATAAACTCATAATAGCATCATCGAAGCGTTAGCGTGCGGACCCTACGGGTTCGAGAACTATGTAGAACATGACCAGACACCTCTCGGTCAATAACCAATAAGCGGGACCTGGATGCCCATATTGGTTCCTACATATTCTCTGAAGATCTTTATCGGTCGGACCGCATAACAACATCGTTGTTCCCTTTGTCATCGGTATGTTACTTGCCGAGATTGATCGTCGGTATCAATACCTAGTTCAATCTCGTTCTGGCAGAATCTCTTTTCTCGTTCGTAATACATCATCTCATAACTAACTCATTAGTTACAATGCTTGCAAGGCTTAGGTGATGTGCATTACGAGAGGGCCGAGATACCTCTCCGACAATCGGATGACAAATCCTAATCTCGAAATATGCCAACCCAACATGTACCTTCCGGAGACACCTGTAATGTACCTTTATAATCACCCGATTCGTTGTGGCGTTTGGTAGCACCAAAGTGTTCCTCGAGAATGAGCGGAGTTGCATAATCTCATAGTCATAGGAACATGTATAAGTCATGAAGAAAGCACTAGCAACAAACTATACGATCAGGTGCTATGCTAATGGAATGGGTCATGTCAATCAGATCATTCAACCAATGATGTGATCCGTTAATCAAATAACAACTCCTTGTTCATGGTTAGGAAACATAACCATCTTTGATTAACGAGCTAGTCAAATAGAGGCATACTAGTGACACTCTGTAGGTTTATGTATTCACACATGTATTATGTTTCGGTTAATACAATTCTAGCATGAATAATAAACATTTATCATGATATAAGAAATAAATAATAACTTTTATTATTGCCTCTAGGGCATATTTCCTTGAGATTACCCTACTCCGGTGTGTGGTGTGGTGGTTGCCTCTTGGGTGATGAGGATCAGCCACAAGGAACACTTGCCTCATGAGAATGCACATTCTTGGCGGAATGTGATACTTTGCTAAGTGGTGTTCGGTTGCTCCCCAGCTGGTTTCTTGGTAGGTCGATTGCAGATCCCTCCTCTCGATACCTTCTCCGTCTTCGGCTACTAGCAGCGTGGCTACTCCTATTTATAAGCGAGCCTGGGCCTCTTCCCAATATTGGCCGGGAAGGCACCAACAATTAGCCATTTGAAGGGAACAAGCCCACACTTATCACGACTAAAGTTAGTCCTCTCGCACCTTAAAACTCTGTGATAGCCTTTGCCCAGGCTCCGGTAGACTCCCTTCCAGCGCCGTTGGGCTGGTCTTGAGTCTGTTACGCCAAGCAGATGCCTTTGCTTGATGCTCTCGCTGCGCTTGCTCCCTTGCACCAAAGAGGAAAAGGGGGCGCTGCAGCAGGCTGGCGCCAGCCGCGCCCTTGGTAAATCCTGGCTTGCGTCTTGGGCACCTCATGAGTACCCTTCCTTGAACTCTCGCCTCCTCATTGGCCCAGCCTCACGGGGAGTGCTGAGGAAGCGCTCCTTGGCAAATCCTTGGCGAGGCCCAGCCCCTCGCCAGGATCTTGAGCTTGCGTTGATGAAGATGGGCTGTCCTGGGCCTCCTTTGAGCCACGCCGCGGGCAGCGAACGGTAAGTCTGGGGGCGCCCGTTCGAATGCCGACGGTAGCCCGGGCCTGGCGGCGCCGAACTTGGCGGCGAGGCGAAAGACAAGTCTGGCGTTGCAGAGCCTCGCCTCTGACCTTAGAAAGTCGTCTGGCGGTTGATTGGCGTGTCGCCACCGCATCCCGATGCCTCGGCAACCTGGTTGGTCCTGCATGCATGGGGTCATGATTACCGGTGATCGTGGGCGGCCGGTTGGCCTTCGCTGGCTATAAGTATGGAGCAGCGGCGCCCTCCGGTCTATCCTTCACTTCTCCTCCTCCTCGTTTGTCCGGTTGCCATAGCTCCGATCCCCGGTTCTCCACGGAAGAAGGAAAGGCTCCTCAAGGATCTGACCTGCTCCCCCCAAAAAGCGGCTTGCTCTCTGATGTCGGGGCATGGCGCTGCCCTGGAGTTGCCCATGCCACATGCGTCACCGGCCGCCACCGAGGTTTCCTCTTCCTTATACCGCCGTACGTTGGCGGCTCACAGAAGGCGGCGCTGAGGCGCCGCCGGCAACGCCGGAGGGTCACGAAAGTGTCGTCTTCCCCCACAGAGTCACGTCGAGGCTCTGCCGGGATTCGTGCCCGCGTTGCCACGCCTCCTAAGTCTTGGATTACGTCTTCCTTCTTTCTTCGCCTCCGTCGTCTAGCGGGGAACCCCACAGGACTACAGGCTGCAACTGCCCGCTGCCACTGGCACCCTGTGACAGGGCAGAGGTGTGATAGTTGCCCAGGCGAGGTCTTCATGACTCGAGGCTGGGCGAGAGTCACCAGGTCTCTGGGGACAAGGGCGCCCTCACGATCCACTGGAGTCTGATGGTGCTTGGTGGTGTCCTTCAAGGTCTTGACAGAGAGGGTGCACTGCTGGAAGTGCTGCCCGGAGAGGTGGTGAGGTCTTGCTGCGGTGAGGCAGGAGGCCCGGCCACTCCCTTGCAGCAGCTCCTCGGCGGCAGGCGCCGGAGGATCAGCGACTCACGCCCAGGCTCTCATGGCGCGGAGGCAGGCGGCAGCAGCTCGAGATTCGAGCCTGCGCCGCTCCGGGAAGCGGCGGGCTCGTCAGTCGTCGCCGCCCTGGCTCTGGATGGGGTTGGCGCTGGACCGGGTGTGCCTTGTTGATGATGGCGATGCGGCGGTGGTCCCGTAGGTAGGACTCCTTAGGATTCGCGTCTTTTGTTCTGCGAGGAGCCAGAATGTACCCAGCGAGCTTGTAAGATGTTTGTAGCTTTGTTTGTCAATATGATCCTTATTGTGAGAAGCGATGCGAGATGCTCATTCCGTTCTAGCTCGGTTTCCTCCTTCCGGTCCTCACGAGGGCACGATGCTCTGCGCAAGACGGAGGTCCCAGTCCCAAAGCGGCTTGACCCGTCGCTTGGTATGCCGGTCGCGATGCAGTGGTCAAGGCAGGAGGTGAGCAGCCGAGGTCGTGGAAACCACGAGTCGCGATGCTCGGGGTCCCCTTGGCGCTCAAGCAGCCATCATTCGGTGAAAAGGAGGCGATGTTGCTAACACAGGTTGCATTGAGTGTGGGGATGGTGTTGCGATAACTAGTGTGTCGGGAGGGTGGCTTATCTCGAGTCTGGACAATGCCACTGGTGCGGCGCTAGGTCCGTGCGCTTGGCCCGCGAGATTAAGTGGCGGTCGTTCGTGCTCCTTGGAGGGACCTGCCGGTTCACCACAAAAGGAACAAGAGCTTCGCCCGTGGCGTCGTTAGTCCTGCCATTGGTTGCTTTGGAGGCGCGAGGCCTCGCGAGGTGTGTTGGGGCACCCGTGAGCGAGCAGGGCTCACGGGGCCCCTACTCAAGCGGAGTTCGCGCTTTGGCTCACAGAGCCTTATCTTGGTGTGTTCTACTGGGAATTTGGCGGATGCCGGTGCTCGTCTTTGGGTCGGCTCTCGGGCTGGTCTCAGCCGTCATTGGCAAGCCAGTCGCGATGCCATGGTCAGACACCAAGGGTGGCCGGAGAGTCGGTAGGAGCCACGAGTCGCGATGCTCGAGCACCCCCTTTGCTTGGCGCAAGCTGGGTTATATGACGAAACTCTCGTCCTCGGGTCCGGCTCGCAGGCTGGTCTCAGCCGTCGGCTGGCAAGCCAGTCGCGATGCCATGGACAAGACCGGAGGGTGAGGGCGGAGGGCGGTTGGAGCCCTAAGTCGCGATGCTCGGGCACCC